>JARK01000263.1:38454-55517 GCA_000688135.1 Ancylostoma ceylanicum | reverse complement strand
GGGGGGCCCCCCCCCCCCCCCCCCCCCCTCCCCTGGGCAGAGCTCCTTCGGTTCATTATCAAAGACTGAGCCATCATTAATCCGAATAGATCAACATAGAACTATCCTGGAAGAGCGGGTACAGCCACCTTTGCCTGAGGTTGGATGTACTACAATGCAGTTCACTTTCTTGCTGCGTACATTTTATGGTAGAAGCAATTCTTCCCAAAATTCAACATAAGATACCCTATGGTTGATAATATTTGGTAAAGGATCGACGTTATAAACACAGGCGGGTTCACTAACTGTAGTCACTCCCTTCGCATGCTCTCCTACACATGTAGTGCCGGTCATTCACTTTTGCATCACAGAATGCCGCTGGTTTGCCGCGCCGCACCACCTGTGCGGCACGGCAGTTCATCTGGACGCTAATGGTGTCGAGCGGTGGTTTCCATTGTTTTTTTTTTTCGTGTTTTTATCTTCATTCCGAATACCTAAGCGAAAACATAAGCAAAGCATCAACATAGGCAACGTCAGACCACTCCACCCTCCTGATCTGCCGCATCGCGTAGGCTATACGACGCGGTAGACCGAACGGAAGGTATTCTGTGATGCAAAAGTGATTGAGCGACTGTATGTATAGCAGGATTCAGATTTTCTGCTTAGCCAAGAGCAGAATAACGAACTGCTGATTTTTGATCTTTGACTTCTTCAATTTCTCACAGTGGTCCAATTTTCTGTTTGCTTCCGCGTTTAAAACATAAGCTGCTCAACGTCGATGTTTCTGCTGGCTTTTCTCACTACGTCTTACAGTTAATCTACTACACGTTCTAGTGGTGGACAAAATTTCCCTAACCATACGTAGCTAGTGAATTTCTAGGCTATTCTTGTCTTGAGTTTTCGTGACCTAAAATCTAGAAGGCTTTTTCACAAGTCGATGAGAATAGTTAGTAGAGATCTTATTAATGAAATTCATGTAGACTGGAAAATTTACCGATCCATTTTCAGTGGTTTTTTACTCATTAGATACTTGTTGGAAAACGAATTTGATAAGAATGTCTTGAAGTTTGAATCGTTGTTTTATCTCATAAATCTGCATTATTTCGACTTTGCAGCTCCACCAACACATAATGCAAAAAAGTGTAAGTACGGAATCAAGCGATTCATCGTTCATGCTTCCTGCAGAATGGGAAATACAAGAGCGGGTACCGATGAATCAGGTGCGTTTCCGCCTGCGTCAGGATCTTAAGAATCTGTTTTCCACCTGTTTGAGCCGCAGGATTCCCGACTAAAACTCTAGACTCTGATCTCCAGACCAACGTATTCTACACCAGGATCATCGTAAATGTAGTTTTAAGGATGAATTCGACAAACGCTATGAGTACACCCGACCTAAGCAGGAAAATCTGTTGGTGACAGCTGCTACGAAATATTTGGCCAAATTTACACGTCCCTGTTCATCGTGTTCCTCGTTTTCGAGGGCAATTCTGGCATTTTTGCCTATTTTGCAATGGCTTCCAAGGTGAGTGCCTTCGTTTTCCGCTTTACTAGCTCTCTGCTTACGCTATTTATTATCTGGATGGTGTTGGTGATCCTTCAGATATGATATAAAAGAAAATCTACTTCACGACGTAATTGGAGGCTTGATGGTTGGAATTATGCATGTGCCACAAGGTACGTACGTGCTAGTAATTTCAGTTAAAGAGGCCCAGAGAGAGGGCTGGCACTAGCTCCAGTCAGCCAGGACACAGACCTGGCAGAGGTGTTGCTGCATGGTCGCTTTTTTCTCAAGCGAATTTATAAATTATGTCGAAACGATTTTTCAATAGTGGACAAAGAACGCGTTTTCAAGGTATCGCCTATGCTATATTGGCAGGAGTTCATCCAGTTGTTGGACTCTATACATCGTTCTTCCCTGTTATAGCATATATGCTTTTTGGTACTTCACGGCATGCTTCCATCGGTAAGTTACTATACATACACATAAGTTACTATACCAGTAATAAGGCTCCGAGCGATTGAAAATCCTGAAAGTTCCGATGAGCTGTTGATATGTTCCTTTTTCCCAACGCTCCGCTCGAGTGTCCTATTTTACTCGATCGTTCGGGAAAGGCTAATATTTTCATGGTGTGGTTCATGGTAATATCTACATTTTTATGGTGTTTTTTCAAGCTGCCTTGTGAAAATACCGTGAAAATATTAGTCTTTTCCAAACGATTGAGTTCAGTAGGAACTTTAGTCCCGACGAACTTGTGTCGCTGTTGGCGCAGGTAAAGTAATGTCGAGGTTTCCTCGGGGTGCCCATAGTCAGTGGCTAGACCTCAAAATCAACGCAGCGACGGAGCACCTGCGGGGAACACTCATCACGATACAAGCGGTACTGCAACCCGCCTAGGTCGGTAGCATATTGGCTTGCGTCAGAATGCATGAATCCGCGGCATAACAGAGAATACACAACTGCAATGGAGGTCCTTAAGCTACTAACCATACCACTACTGGACTGCTGCACTACTATGTCCTGGCACACTCTTGTGTGTACTGACACTGACACATGTGACCAACTACTAACCCAACTGACAGCACTACACACATGTGACACATGTGATCTTGGAAGGGAGATGCCACCATCGCTGCCAGTATACGTCTACACTGTTATACTCATACACATTATGCAACTGTGCTGATTATACGGCCGCTTCCTTCGCGGCATCCGTCGGTAGCTCCTGCCACACAATACGAACACGTAATTTGCCCAAATTTATGGCCCGGATAATATATACACAAATACAATATAAACACTATGGGGTGGACCCAACTAACCAGATACAAGGGCTCATGGCAAGGACAAGTCCCCGGACGTAGGGCTCAATGGGTAGAGTGGAAATGACATATAGACTTTCCAAAAAATTGTTGCCTCCCACTACACTGCGTGTCGACTGAGCCACGTTACAGCACGTATAATAATTCATGGGAGGCGCGGCGCGGCTCAGCAGACGGGCGGTGGATGCCGGAGGCATGCATTTTTTTGGAACGATTCTGTGTTCCATCATGAACCATCATCTACCGACATCCTTCTCAACCGCTCCTCGCCACTGACATACGCAGAATGGATCTTCAGTGCTGGCGCAGTGTGAGTACCATTCATACGTTTACGACGCAGGGGCAGGGCTGACGGTGCGCATGCAATAGGAGCGTTGGGACCATTGCGCGCGGCGACTTGGCTACCTTTATAAGATGGAACAAGGAAGAATCGCACGAAGTCGCGACAGGTGAAATTGCAGCATGCAGGGACGTGTGTTTGTTTGGGTGCATTGGCGTATTATCCTCTGCTCTTGGCCATTTTTCTCAACTTGCAGGATCGTTCGCAGTAGTGGCTTTGATGACAGGACAGACCGTCCATCGGTTATCGAGGCCAATTGTGGCGAATGCTACGCAAACAATAGGAGATCCGACCGAAGATCAATACGAACCAGTTGAGATCGCTTCGGCACTAACCTTAACTATTGGACTTATTCAGGTATGGTATAAGGATCAGATTAACATCAGGCTCACTTCCGTTACAAACCAAATAATATACCACTAATTCAGATTATAGTCGGCTTAGTCGGTCTCGACTTTGTCACGACGTACTTCTCAGAGCAATTGGTTGCCGGCTTCACCACAGGAGCTTCGGTTCATGTATTCGTGACGCAGCTGAAGGATATCACTGGGATCTATGGAACGCCGCGACGTGCCGGCGTCGGCAATGCGATCCTGGTATAGTCCACGTGTGTATTCTCACACTTCGTATCCTAGTACAATTTTGACGAAAAATTAGTATAACTCAGAGGTGACATCTGTCAGAAAATTTCACTCAAAATTAAATCGTGAATAGTTATGTAATTTGAGACGAACACAAGAAATATTAACACACCTGCGAAGATATTCCAGTCTTCATCCAGCGGATCTGTCCGAAAAAGGAGTTGTGATACGCCAGCCTAAATAACGATCACTTCTAGGAAAATAGGGAATTTGCGTGGGCATTTATTATCTGCAAAATCATTTTTTCTTTCTTGCAGAGGGTAGGGTAAAAGTGAAATGGGCAATTTCTCAGAAAAGAGAGCATTCAGTAATCTTTTCAGCGGGCTTCCGACGTCATCATCGAAATCTCCCGCACCAACTGGACAGCAGCTGCAGTTTCCGCTGTAACTATGCTAATATTAATTACTGGTAAAAAGATCGTTAACCCAATAGTGCAAAAACGTTCACCGGTACCCGTACCATTTGAATTACTCGTGGTAGGTTCGCTTCTCGTTATCCGTCGCTCCACATCGTTTATCCTGACTTCTTTTTGTTTAGGTTATTGCAGGAACGATATTCTCGGCACTTCTCAGCCTGGAGACAAAGTATCATGTTGCTGTAGTCGGACATATACCAACAGGGTATTCTGCCACACTGTCAGATCCGCGATATATTGACTGGTATTGATTTAGACTACCACTCCCATCCGTGCCTCGCCTAACAATTTTGCCACACCTTTTGAGAGATGCGATTTCAATCGCGGTTGTTATAATGGCAGTTCATATCTCAATGGCTAAACTGCTCGCTAAGAAATATCGATATCCGATTGATACCAAGCAGGTAAGCGAGGTATCTCTAGAAATTAGCTTCCTAGCAATTGTAATTTTCCAGGAATTCTTCGCTGCAGGGCTCACTTCAACAATTTCCAGCTTCTTCCCTGTATTTCCCAGCTCTTGTTCTTTAGCGCGAACGTTAGTGAATGCGTCGGCTGGTACAAGGACACAGGTTCATATGTTACATTTAGATACACTTTCTTTATTGATTTACTTAAATGTGTTGCAGTTGTTTGCCATTTTTTCGTCCTTATTCATATTTTCTGTGGTGCAATTCAGTGGGTCATGGCTCAGAACTCTACCAATGGTATGTTTTTTTTCTTCTTTGTGCGGTTTCGTTCAGCTATATCATTCGGTTTCTATGAATTCGTCCCTGCATGATACCCGCCATGGATTATGATGTAGTGAGAGAGCGCATGCACTGTTGAGAAGAGTAAAACATGTCTACAGCTGTTTGATACTACCTTAGTGGCGCGAATATACTCAATAGAAGTCTGAGGTCCCAGCGTCACGAACAAAACGACAAATAAAGAAAGTCCTCAAGTCTAGGCTGGCATGCGTGTGTTCGCCACTGCTCGCCATTGCTCGTCTTGTGTCTTGGTGAAGAATATGCATGAAACAACAGTGCATGGTACAGTTGTGGCGCATGCTCTTAGCATTCACGGGAATTTTCACTTCTGAACAAGAGGACAATTAGAATTTATTCTCAGATGTGCGCGTCTGACGAGCGTGCATCTCTGTGATGAAGGGAAGGACGAGTCTCGTAGCTGAAACAGCTCAGAAGCACACGTTTACGGTCTTGCAACGGCCATGCTTTTGCTCCATTGAACATTTACATGTTGCGTTCACCGGCCTTCATGGAAAATCTTTCATCAATGGATGCATGATTATCATGCAATCGGGCGCCACAGAATTATAACAGTGAGTAGAACACAAGGAATTGCCACCCACCTGTAGAGACATTGGCATTGACGATAGTGTCAATGTAATTTTTTTAAACGTAGAACACCTTACGTAAGCTCGGTCAGTTGCGCGCCTGATATCCGAGTGACGGGACCTACAGGCGCCAAACGGCGCGTAATCAAGCTTGTGGGAAGCACTAATACATTTGGGTTGCTAGCACGTTCCGCGCTATGTCATCATCTCAGACATTCGCGAGATTGAAATGGCATTTCACCTGCGCTCCGGTCTCAAAAAATGGACGGTCTTCGGGTGCCGTTTTACTTTCCGTTTGACTGCTCTTGCGCTGCCATGACTGCTATTCGCTTGCTATTTGCTTGCTATTTAATTGCTGATCGTGAGCGCAAAAGGCAGTCCAAAAGCAAGTGGATGACATCCCAAGAGCATGTGAAGCGGCACCCGAAGACCGCCCATTTTTGAGAGTGGAGCGCAGATGAGGTGCCGCTCCAATCCCGCGATTGTCTGAGATTGGATATGAGTTTTACATCCCTTGAAACCACGGAATCTGTGTAACCAGCAAAACGAAAGTTTCCACGAGTGCTGCGTCTAAGTTCCGATCGCAACTCCCAACTCTTCAGTGTATTCTTGCATCGATCATCATTGTGGCTCTCCTAGACATGTTTGCCAAGTTTCAACAAATTCCAAGGATATGGGCGATTTCCAAAATCGATTGCGTAAGCCTCTTGCGATATTTATCTACTATCGATTGATCTTATTGACATTGGTGCCTTTCAGGCGATATGGATCGTGGCATTCTTAGCAACAGCTTGTGTAGATGTAATGGACGGTTTAGCCATTGCTATTGTTTTTGCTTTACTTACTACTGTATTTCGTCTGCAATGGTTGGTTGGTCTATGTTTACCATCTATCTATTTACGAAAATGTTGTGACTCAAACTTCTCCTTATAATTCTTCTAACTTTTAATGCTCGCAGAGCTAATTTGTTTTAGCTCTTTGAACTTATCTCTTCTGTTGTTATGCCTGTACAGGTTGTTAAAGATCACTTTTTATTGGCCAACGTTTCAACGACACGCATCATCAAGGCCTGAAAATGGATCACTTTTCATGAATTTATGATTTACAACGTCAGACAACTCCTCTGAACTCTGCATTCGATTCATCTCGATTAGCTAGCGGTAAAAACCAGACGTGGGAGACGAACTCACCAAATATGCCTCCAAGGGGCGGGGAGTCAACTGACAGAAAATACAGAGTCTTTTCCTTTTCATTATTGGTGGTTGTCTTTTGTCTTCTTCAGTCTTCTTTTGTCTTTTTCTTACCATACAGAGTCTATCGTATCGTTTTTTATGCATATGGGTGTTAGAATTCAGGCCCAACTGGCATATTCTCGCAAATGTGACTGGCACAATGGAATACAGAGACGTGGAGCGCTATCGTCAAGTAAATTTTGTACAAGTAGGTAGCTGTTTTTTTTTCTCTATTTAGGAGCTGCTACAAGTGACACTTAACGCGGTCCATTTAGGGCATATGTATCGTTCGTTTTGACGCTCCATTATTGTTCACAAATGTTGGACATTTTCGAGCAATGATTGAGTACGTGAGCAAGCATTGGGATAACCTAGAATGTAATTCGTCTACGACGGAACAGTCAAGTGAGGAGGAAGACGAAATGGTGAGTTGGGTGTCGTGAGTGCAGACGGCGTCAACTTTTTGCACAGAGATGTAGGGCGTTATACCAGGAAAGGAAAGTGTGCTTTGGCTGTGCGACTGGACATTTCCCGGATGGTCCAGTCCTCGAGCTCACCATCCTTTTAGGTTAGAACGTTCCATACTTCGTGTATAATTTATATTTAGGAGAAAAATCAAAGACGGCAGTCCTGTTTGCGGTCTCGCAAATTTCTCATTGTTGACTGTTCTGGATTTGTATACGTGGATATGATGGGTGTTAATTGTCTGAAGGAGGTAAATCACACTTGTTACGTTGAAAGTATACTCCACGCGGAGTACAGCATGCCGTGTCATTAATGCTCAGTTACCAACTTACTAGCGGTTGATCATTTTAACCCCTCTTTGCCGTCTCTGTCAGAGCAGCTTCTTGCTCTAAGAAGTTAGCGAGCAGGCAAACCATGCTGTATGCTCTCTATCCTCCTCTTGATCATATCAAAGTAGCGAGATACTTTTGATGGAACTTCTTCCGCTGCGAGCAGCCTTGGAGAAGACATGTTATAACCGTGGCGGTGGTGGAGAATTCCTATGTGGGGGACCCTTCAATATTGAGTGGTTGTATTTTCACGCCCGTGTATCATTAGCGTAAAACTTCAATATACGTTTCTCCTGGAGTGTTTTAGGTCTACGAGGAACTGCTTTGCAGCGACATACGGGTCTTCTTCGCTGCACCGAAAGGTGAGCTAAAAAGCTCTACTGCTCCTGGTCAGGAAATGACCCATAACATGTTTTTACAGCGCCTGTAAGAGAATTGTTCGAGGCCGCGGGGCTATACAACTCAGTAAAGAAGAGCAATTTCTACCCAACTCTGTATGATGCCATGTTTTTCGCTCAGCACAGGAGGTGTTGGTCGCTTTACTTGCCATTTAACATTTTCCAAAAATGTTTTGCTTTCTTTCGAACTTCTTTCCCACTCCAGGAGCCAGGCGACTCTTGCATGGATACGATCGAACGAAAGCTCATACGACACTGTAGTGCTTTCGGACGACTCGACACAAGATGATTCACCAGTAGATAGAAAATTAAGCTGGTATAATCCTGTATATAGTGCTTTGTGAGAAATAAATGTTTTCAGGACAGGTGGTATGAGCTTTTTTATCGTAGAATTTGATATAACCGTTAATGGAGTTTCTAGAAGGAGCAGTACATCAGTTTCACTTGAGGGAGGTTGACGTCTACAATCTAAAATACCACATACGAGAAGGGGGGGAGGAGTTTAGAGTGGGCGGCAGTCGTAGGTCACACGCACACATCCATTTGCCGAGGATTCTCCAGGAAAACCGATCAACGCGATAGACGAAATGATTACCTGATAATCTGGTTGATAACCACTGATTTATAAGACTTCTTGTTTATTGCCTATCACATGTTATAATTTTAACAACTCTTTAATGTTGCATGTACTGTACACAGGTAGACATCAAATGTCGCAGAATCACACTGTTCTTGCAGCAAAATCATCTATGTTCGTCGCGATTGTTTTCTCTCTATTTCTTTCCTCAGCGATTTTTCGACGAAGGTACTCTCTGGCTATGCGGAACGACTCCAGTTTATCGAAAACATCGTCTAAAATAACTCAGTGGATACGACTAAAGAGAGAATTCGGCTCAAAATGGAGCGTAAAGACCGCGAAACTAACCATCAGGTTGCTCCGTTTGAGTGGAATCGACCTCTTCACTTTCGTCGGCGACGATCAGCTGTCCTTTTACACTGACGGATTCAATGTTCGGAGAGCTGTCACATAACATGTCTGAAAAATTGGTGGTTTAGGCTGCAGCGGCTTCGTCTCAGTTTTGAAGTGCTTACAATATGGCCGAATTCTGCACCATCTCAGTTTGCACTGGAAATGCACTCTGTTGCATTTTGTTACAGACTGTTCGATGCAGTCATTGTGAGAATTCCAATTTGGTTTTTATTGGAGCTCTCCCTCTCTTCAATGGGGAAAGGGATAAAAAATTCTGGATTGTTGAGAGGTTTTCGTTCAATTCATCCTTATTTTTCGCAAGTACCTAACTGCCTAATAACTGCACTGTATCCGAGATGACGTGGCCGCTGACGCGGTCAGGGATCCTGAGGCGGCGCGGCTGTGGCTTTAGCTGTTTGAAATAAATGCAATGCAGAAACTCAGCAAATGGGAAGGTTGTATCAGTAAAGATGGTAAAGTGGTAGAAATAATTATAAAAATTTAGAAAATAGAACAAAATACAGAAACAAAGCTGATCAAATAGGTGTACGCCGCCAAGTTCACGGTGCTGCCACTGGATCTCCCGACTGCCTCATCGGCCTCATCGTTTCGCAAGGATTGTATGTATACCTGAGGAACTAGGCAAATATAGTACAGTGCGTTTCACAATTATAGGGACACCCCAATTTTTGACCGTAGCGAGCTTCAACGCAAACCAATCGATCCGATTCCTTCTTCATTCGACTCAGGAAGTGGAATAACCTGTAGTGACTGAATCTCTCTTATGATCGTTGATGTATCAAATTTTTGCAGGAAAGGATAGAAAAACCACTGTTTCGAAACTATAGGGAGACTTGGTCTCAACTGGACAGTTTACTTAGAAAACGGCAACAAATGGTGCAGTTGTTACTTGTAGATCCTCATCTATCAAAGGCTAGTCCAAACATGCTGTAAGCCAGACTCGTGAAGAGGTTTCAGGTTAGATTCGGCCTAAGATTCACCTGAAGGTCTTCAACCGCCTTTGCAAGTTTTTCAGCACAGAAATTCTGTTTGCAATGAGCATGGCTGTACCTAGAAACTGTGCACAAGACATTTCCTTTCAGCGGAGTGTCTAGGAGTGTTTTGCCGGTGTATGACATCGAGTTTACAACAGCTTTTCCAGGCCTTAATGGCCTAATCTACAAGGATGACCACACATTCTCTGAGTAAACCAGCCTTTTGTCAACGATAACCTTCCAGATGAGGTGTTGAATGAGACAGGATCTGCTCAGTGTCGCTATGCCAAATTCCAAGTAGGCAGTGGATAGCTTACATCGTTCACAAGATGACGTACTTGGCCAAGCCTCAGTCGAGTCTTGAGCGACGTCTTCAAAAACTAATTCTGCTCCCTCCGTCGACATCTATTCTCACGAGTGAGGGTGAATTCAATCGGTTCAAATGCCACAGTATCATACTGAGGAATTTTGACGACAAATGCGACTTTTCTCCATGATAGAACTTATCGTTAGAAAGCGTTTGTGGTTGATCAAGGATTATCAATATCAATATGTATTGTACATGAGACCGTATGAAATTCGAATAACAGTATAATTATCATTTCAAAACTGGATGCAAGCAGTTCAAATATTGAAAGAACAAAAGGCCCTTGATCCTTCTTATTATTCTTCGAAAGTTGCACTTCTCGCTCTTCTCCGGAAACCCGAAAGTTCAATTATATCAAAATCGAATTTTCGAATCTTATTGTGCCTAATGCATTATTCCGTCCAATGTGCGTGTACAAGCAAGAATTCCCGATCTCCACTCGAAAAAATGAATCAACTGCAAAATGGAGCGGCCAAGATCAGCTGCATAAAGTGAAGATCACTTCCCCATGCTTGGACAACCTGCTTTCTGGTTAAGAAGAGAACTTCAATTATTTCCTACATTAATAGGAATTTTCCGACGAAAATAAAATCTGACATACCTGTAACTAAAACCAACAAGAATAGGACTGCCCATAATGTGTGCATTTGAAATCCACGAGATCCAGGCTATATAAATAAGATCGGAAGTGGATCGGCTGTAAACAATCACGGGTATTACAATTCCACAACACAGTCGGTCATAGTTACACTCAGTGACTGCGGATTCGGGAGTCACAAATCAGTCAATAACTATCTAATGAATGGGTGAATAATCGAGACTCGTGAGTACGCGAAAACGAGGCATGCGTAGGCGATGCCATTTATGTCCGGCGCACCGTGACCAGCGTACCAGTTAATCCGGATTTTAGCCGTCGGAATATCCGCTGCGGTTGATGGATAAATGCTTTAACTCGACGGCAATCCATCAAGCTGTTTCAACAACAATACTTAACTAGCCCTGGGTTGGTCTCTGAGATTACCCCGGGTAAACATTTCGTTAACGATGGGTAAATTTGGGAGACTTGAAACGTTTACCCTGGGCAATATCAATAATGCATGCGGCGTCAGGAGTTGTGAAATTTGCGACGGTGCGACACCTTCAGATGGTGTAAAATGGGGGGGGGGGCTGGGTACAGCAAGGTATGCTGTCGTGCTTATATCTCAGGAAGACGATGATGTTGAAGATGCCATGCCCTATTGCCACAAAGGAGCTTGGGGCAGGGACAACAATCACAAGCACAAAATCTGAGGACGTTATAGTTCAACGGCAGGGCATCCGAACAAGAAGATACGGACACTGCACCGATGAAATATATGGCAAAAGCTAAGCGGATATGGCTAAACCCAGGCGGAGCTTGCATAACCAGAAACCGGTAGTCGGCAAAATGATCCGGTCCACTGTCAGCATCTCTGCAATTGTTCCCTATTGCAACTAGCAGTTAGAGACCGGTACAGAGAGTCAGACCAGTACATCGGTTTGAATGCATAACTACTAAAACATATCAATGCTTTCCAAGGCCTGGATGCATCACAGGGATTACCCAGGGTAGACGTGTTGACACCTGCGCTAGCGATAGGTAAATTTGGGAGTGTAAGCACATTTACCTTAAGTAATCTCAGTTACGTATGGATGCAAGGAGCAAAAGCAAAGTCCTGATACAGAATTCATTGCCACTTGGGTTTGGATTCCTCATTGAAATCACCCAAGGTAAACGTGTTAACGCTATTGTTGGCGATGAACAAATTTGAAGAGTGTGTACACGTTTGCGCTGGGTAATCTCAATGAGCTCAGCAACCTGGCCCTGTTATGTCAGTATGTAAATTGGTATTCTTCACACCGATCTGCAAAAAAACATCGGAACAGTACTTAAAGTCAAATGAATACTTCTTCTTGAATAATCTATAGTGTTCGTATTCATGAACGTTCCTAGGGGTATCCTAAGCTTCCCATACACCCAGCGTGAAAGAGTTTTTTCAGCAAAATATGGCACATCTTGCTATTTTTAACACTTCTTATATCCTTGACTGATATACATCGCTTTGACAGAATTTACGCATTCTTGTAAACCTACCCGCTTCTCTATACTGAACTCGTTTAGAATAGAGGATCGGGTAGGTCACAGTCTACTCACGAATGTTCATAAATACAGGCCTAGGTCTTCATTTTAAAAAAAGAGGGTCAGGAGCAGGAAGTTTCTTCAACAAATACCTTTCCTGGGTCTGAAGAGATAATTGTGAGTCTGAAGAGATAATTGTGAATTACCATGGTGTATAAATAAATAAGTAAATAAATAAAGAAACAGTGCCGAGCAGCAATTTTTGGCTCATACCCCTCAAAGTAAAAGCTAGAGGTATCTTCAGCAGCTCCGACCGCCTTTAGGAACCCCGCAGAGGAGAAGAGCATACCAGCAGCATTCCAATCCTTCTAAACGTGAAAAAAATCGTAAAGATCTCCGTAAATCCTTCGGAGAAGGATTTCACCGCTCAGTGTCTCGGATTTAAATCCTGTCGGCATGGCTGTGTTTATTCGGCTGCAAGTGCCTGTGTGTCATGCTGTAACAACGAAATCCGCGCCACCTGATCCAGGTTCAACGTGAGCTCGGCTCACGGAGGGTGAACTGAACTCACTTCAACGTGGCTTCAGTTTTTCTTCTTTCCTGCCCTTTCACCTTCATCTTTCCTTCTGTTCTGTTTCCTACCAAAAATCTTCTCTTACTTACTCTTTTCCTTACAGTTTTCTTACTCCATCCTTACTCTTTTTACCTAAAAAAAATAGATGGGAAAAAAGGAGGAAAATGAATGCAATTTGGGGCAATTTTGAAAGATATATGTCTATTGCCTCATACTGAAGAAAGGCAAGACTTCATCTCGAAATGTGCTCCCTTTAGTTTCACACGGACTCTGAGGCGCTAAGTAACGGCGATTATCCAAAAGGACAAATATTAAGGTCTACGTAAATGCATTATTTTCTGTACAAAATCGCTTGAAAGACTTCTAGTCCCTCAAAATTCGACCTGGAACCTGTTAGATTAAGCCAGAAACGCGGCTAACGGGCTGTGCCCTCGCGCCAATTTCCCGGTTAGGGCAGCACACTTGACCTCGTGTATATTTTTAGACGTATATTTCCTTCGCCCACAAGCCTCATGCCAGTCGCTATGAATGGATTAGCCTATTCGGGATGGACGTTGATGAATGTTGGAGATTATCTCGGCTAATAATTCACTTGCGGAAAACTTCCACAAGTGAGCCCCGGGGGATGCATCATTCCCTAGCAATCTTCGCCAATTTTAGCCAGAAAGTGGTGCTTGCACCCCGTCCTATCCGAGCTCGATAAAACGTGACTGGACAGATGAGCGGACACAGAATGGTCGCAGTCCATGCTGTGCCCGCCCGTCGTCCGTTCGTCCCGTATTTTGTGCACCTAAACAGAACTGGCAGCTGTCATATGGTGAGCGACAAAAAAGATGCGCTCGTTGATGAGCAGCCAGCCAGCTGGTTGACTGCCCTCGCTGCCGAATTCCTCTTCATCCTCACTTTCCTTGCTGCAGAACACTTCCGCGTGGAAATTCCTCATTCGCACAGATTTTATTCTTTCTTTAATAATTCGTAGGCTTCTAGACCTCACTGTCCATGCAGAAATATAGAAGATCCTTTCTGAAGTTATTTCTAAGATTCTCATTGCTCTGTAATAGATCTTTCGAGTAGGCAAATACCTTGAAATTTTCAAAAAAGATCTGTATTAGGCTTCTCCAATTATCAGAACCAATTAGCCGTTCAATTAGGTAACATCTATATTCTCCTTGAAGATTTTGCGCTTTTTCACCATCTTCTAAAAATTGTAACCAGTCGTTCCTCCTCATTTAACTTGCCCTTTTTTTCGCTTTCTTTCTACAACCCACTGAAATAATAAAATTTATCCTGAATCTACTTGAAACCTGGTCCAGATATCCAGAGCTCAATGTACTGTGTGTTATTGCCTCAGTCTGGATGAAACAGGGTTTCAAAAAAAAACAAGCTGTTGTGATTTACATGGTGTACGACCTTCCGGGCCATGGTTTCTTTCTTCCTGGAACGCATCCAGATTTTTGCTTCCCTGAAATATTTGTATCTGAGTCAAATTTACGTCCATTTGCAGCTCTAATGTAGCAAATACAACATAAAAAGAACCACTTTTTTCGAGATTTTGGGAAGCTCGAAGACTTTTACCTTCAAGTGTTTTGGATTCAAAACCTCCTCAATATTCTGCTGTGACCTAATCTCATTCATTAAATCTCAGCCATTTGATTGTTGAACATATAAATTCTAGGTCAATTCTTATAAAGTTTTCTAGCTGACGTTTGCAGGAATTGCACCTTCGTTGAATATAGGCCTAGGAGAACATTTTTGAAGCCCAATCATTGTCCCGAATATGCACGAAAATGTTGCACCTACTATGCCCATAGGTAGCTAGAGGGTATCAGTTGCCGCTCCACCTCTATTTTTGTTCTCTGATTATCTGCGCATCCGAACATTCCACTGCATTCGCTGTTCCTAATGCCGAACTACCGTGATGTTTTGCGCAAGCGCACTGGGGCTTCTGAGACCGCAGACACCATTGAGACTACCCAGGGTAAACCTGTGACATCACACAAATTTACACCTCGTTAGCACGGACGTCAATACGGTGACCATAGGTAATCTCAGCCAGGTTTCAGAGTTACCTCCAACTCTGGCAACTCTATAAACATTTCTTGGCCAGAATTTAGGTGATATGTTGGAAAAGTCAGCAAAAATTGGATTTTTGGTGCTTAGTTATTCCAACCGTGACATCTCCGTAATTTCATAGCAATTTTGGTCACCCAACATAGCAATGATATTTTTTGTAAAATTAACTTTATGAATTGAAAGAGAACCCCTGTCAAAATGGAGCACTTGTGGAAAAGGTTTGGAAGAAAAGGCCAAAAAATTGGCGTCCTTCAAATGAAAGGTAAAAATCGCCGCGCTGCTGTATTGAATATTGTATTTTAGACCTTTTCATAGCCAACACCATTCATTTGGCCACGTCACCTACTAACACAGCCTTGAATGGTCATAGTTCTTAACGGCCGTTTCGAGTGGTCGTAGTAAAAAATCAAATGAGTAATCTGCTGCGTTATACACAGCTCGACGCTCAGAGACATAACCAATTTTTCCTCGCTAGAACAGGTTCCAATAATTTCTTGATGAGATTTGCAAATGACATCTACGTTTATTTGCAACTGAAAAAATTCACTGACCGCCGTTTTTTTTTTTCGTTGCAACTGCAAATGTTTACCATTCAAATTCAATGTCTTTCAGTATTGCTTGTCCAGAAATAAAATAAGATAAAAATAAACGGTAACTAGATCAATTCTGAGAAGTATCAATTTCCTACGTGTTCCACAGCCCCAGCACTGTAGAGCACCCTCAGCTGCATTCTTTCGCAGAGGAATTCCACTCGGAAAACAAAACATCGCTGAGGTTTTCATGAGGAGAGCACCTGTAGAATGTACTCGAAACACCAGATCGATGTGTTTTGATGCGATTTGACGGCCACTTGGCTTTGCGATGTTTGCGAATGTTCGCGTGTATCGCGTAGAGCTAGAGCCGGAGCTCTGCTGGCTGCTCGTCGCCGTTCCTCGCCCAGCCTCACTGCTAACTGCTGCTCTCGCCGAGATGAGTGATGTAAGGCGCTGCCAACAAGTACAATAGATTGTTGCACTTCTTGCTGGCCGCATGTTTAACTATCGCAAAAAACCACGCGGTGAACGTATCGGTTTTGCCGAGAAGGAGCAACAGTGAGCTACACCACCGTCACGTTTCGCTCTCTTACAATCGTACCTGTTTCTGAGAATGTGTGTGACTAGTTCGACGACGGGTTCTTATAGTAATGGTTCAAGAACTTCGCATCGCTTCGTATTGATCGATTGCGCTGCATACTAATGTTATGAATATGTATGTAGTAGTAGCAGTGCCAATTCTGAACCAACTCATTCCATAACTAGAGTAGCAGGTTTCCCACGTTCTTCTGGACTATTTCATCTACCTATTAGTTATACAGTGTTTTAGACAGCACTTGTTGTGCTTTCCATGCTATTTGGTATTCGTAGTTACACAGATTCTGCTATTTTTAAGTCCTATCCAGCGTTGACCGTTGTTGATTATTACTTTTGGATGTTCAAGGTCCATTCAGGACATATTATAGATAACAGCTCCCTGGAAACAGTGCCCATCTTACTCCCTTCCTCAAGACGTTTATATTGCTAGATCCTCCTTGAGCTGCTGATCACAATGAGATACATCATGCCCTACAAAATAACGAAAAAACACGTTTTCAGGCCCTTTGTTTATGGTAAAATTAGGGCGGGGCTTCCTTTCGATAGTGAACTCCCCCCATACACGTGCTCTTTACTAGCCGCCTTTCTTTAACACGTTCGACATGTTTAGTGCAATCGATCGATAGCATCGCCCTGGTAAGCGTTTATCGATCGATAGCGCCGAACATGCCCAATCTGCTGGACGGTGCGGCGAGCACAGCGACGTATGTGGAAGATGTCCAACATCGCATGGGAGCTCCGCCCAAATTTCTCCCAGGAAAAAGTGTCTGGAGACGGGTTTTTGGGACTTTTACAGGAAAAGATGTATACTATTGTGTTCAGAGTCTCCTGATCATCCTAGATATGCAAAATTCTCAAATCAAAGAGAAGGGAAATAGGCGCCGCCTGTTAGGGGGGGGGGGGG
>JARK01000262.1:74652-88760 GCA_000688135.1 Ancylostoma ceylanicum | reverse complement strand
CACCCACGCCCTCGACAAGGACGCCGCGCAACTGCGCCGCACGTGGCGGAATCGATGTCGTTAGCCGACGGAGTACTATTTCTAGGCGTTTTTCTTCCCAATTTGGTAATCTTTTCACTTTTTTCATGTTCCATAACAAGAAGTAGCATAATGGCAGCAAACGACATCGATTCCGGTGTGCGCGGCACGGTTGCGCGGCGGGCTTGTCAACTTCTTTAGTGGGTCACCGCCATCGACGCTCACTGTAGATGATAATGAATAAAGGGGTCACTGAAGTGAAAGAGGCCAGGAGCACGGATGGCCGAGTGGATAGAGCAGCGGACTCCCAAACAATCGTGATAATGGCCAGGTTGGTTCGAATCCCCTCGATGGTAGAAGAAAGCTAACACTGCGAAAAGATGCAAGGACCTTGCAAAAAGTGACTTTTTCCACTTTCTGATGAGAAATTACGCGTTTGTGTTGTGGCAGAGCAGGATCAGTGATCACCTGGTTTGGGCGGATGGGGCTCAAACCTCCGTGAGTTGCGGCCTCATTGCGGCCTAAACGCGGATGCTTTTCGGGCTGATAGGGATGAAAGCTCCCATGTTTGCGGCTCTATAGCGGCCTGAACCCCGATAATTATTGGGCGGAAAGGACCGAACGCTCGTTCCGACCCTCGCCCCCCGCTCGTTCCGAACGGTATTTGCCGGGGTTTCGCCCCTGGAATTGTCTGAGTATAGACCGCATACATATACAGTTCTTCTCAAAAATACAAATGGATCCTGTGATTGCGGAATCGCGGCGGAACCTGGACGAGGGATACAAATAGAACATGCTCCAAGTGAGAGGGTAGAGTACGTAGGTCCCACCGCGATCATGCAACTCTGAACTTTCGTACCACGGTGGGCCCACCGTTATCCCACGGTGGACCCCCAACTGACGGTTGACCCACCGTTATCCCCAGGTTATCCCACCCTTGTCCATCGATGACGATGTTCGCCCTCACTTGCTCCACCGTTAGCCCACCATTGTTATCACTCCCACGGTGGGCCCACCATTTCCCCACGGTGGGTCCACCATGCTTGAAAAATCCACGGTGGGACCACTATTTGCCCACCATTCTCCCACCATTATCCCACGGTTCGACTTTTCCATGTAAACGCTTGCTGAACAGCTGCTGATACTGGTAGACCCCATATAAGGCGACTGCAGGGTGTGAAAGCCACAGTCTTGTCTCCGCTAAGGTGGAGACTAGACGAGCCCTACGCAACTTGTCTGGCCAGCCATGCCGAATATCAACCATGGGAAAACAGTGGGCCCACCATGGTACGAAAGTTCAGAGGAGCGCGACGCTATGAAACCGCACGCGCAATCCGTCTATCTTTTCGACAATGGCTGTACACTAAGCCCTAACTGTGAACATTCGACAATTATCGCAATACCATCTCATATAAAATGACATGTATGTTTTAAGAATTAAACATTTCTTCTAGCGTGTAACTGAGCGACAAAATGAACATAGCAAGATTTGCTAAGAAAGTGGTGCGCCACCTCGTTGTGCAGGAAAAAAACCTACGGAAAACTCCAGATGGCCGGGTGAAAGGGGAAAGTACCCCGACGCGGCTCCCTCGGGCAGAGACGCGGAGGAAAGTTGATATGTCGTCTGCCTTTTTGCACACTTTGATGTGGAAGAGATAATAGAAAATGACGACGTATCGATCTTCCTCTGCGTCTCTGTGCATAAGTGCCGCGCAGTGGTACCCGCCCCTTTCACATGGCTTTTTGGAGTTCACTGTAACCTCGGCTGTTGGTCAAATTCATCGATGCTCACTGTAGAACTGAAGTTATTATGGAGGACAAGTACAGCTCTCGCATCTACACCTTGCGCCACTTCATAACTTTGTTCAAAACGTGTGCATATAGGAGATTCCAGTAGTTTGGACCTTGTGCACGCGTCCCACCGCACCGCCTACTCAATGGCACTCTGAATGTCTGCGTATCCACACATTCCATTGATACCAGCGCTCCTATTCTCGATAAATAATGTGGCGCGATGAGCAAGTCCAAACCACTGGAGCCTCCTTGGGCCGCGTGTATCATAGAAATTACCCATGGTGAAACCGCACAAATTTACCCTTCGTTAACACGGCCGTCGAAACGTTTACCCTGGGTAATCCCAATTGTGCATCCATGCTTTTTGATTGCTTCGCTATGACACAGAGTTCATCAAGACGTTAAGAATATGGCACCAAAACCTACCCCCTTTCCGGAAAGGTAAGTCAATCCCTGTGCAGCGTCCAGACAATATTTTATTCTTATGTAGGTTGAAGGCCCGGGTTTTGCTTGAACGGCATCGAGTACAGCACCACCTAAGAATTAGTCTTCGGAGGAATGGAATAGAACAGCAAAATGTCTGCTGCAAAGGATTTCTGGGAGCACCTGGTGCGAGTTCCATTACAATCATAACAGGTTCTTCGTTTGACGCTACGCCTATGAGCAAAATAACATTGGGATGGACAAGTGTCTTCATGAGCATCGCTTCCTAAATTCAGTTGAACTTGTAGTGAAAGTCAGAGTTATCCACGAAAACTACCGTATGAACAACCAAACCTGAAAAAGCTTCTCGTTCTCTTCTGCTGAGATTGAACCATTAATTGTTTTGATGGCGACTTCCTTTTTGTCAATGAGACCACTCCGTAAAATCCCCTTGTACACATCCCCAAACGCTCCAGAACCCAGCCGTTTCGTCCTTTAAAAGAAGCTTAACTTTCTACTATCATTGCTGATCATTACCAGCTATTTGACCCACTTAATGATCTGTTCGTGATTCAGCTGCCAGTCAGCCTTCTTAATTGCTCTTTTAATAATGGTATTCTCTTCATCTACTGGAATTTTGTGGCGTTTGTGATACTCAATAAGACCTGAAAATGGGAAGCGTTACCCGGCAAATTTTCAAGAATATTCAAGAATATGCAAGGGTGGACGCAGACGGTTAGGGGGGAGATGGAGAGGAAAACTAAGGTTTATAAAAAATTCGTACTGGGGACAAATCCCCGATTCCACAATCGAGCGCAGTTGGCGGAAAAGGTATTGATCTACACCGACCACTTCATCTTTCGTCATTTAGATTACCAATTTTAGTATGGCGGGTGCATGGTTGCAAAGCACGTGCCTACACGGCTCGCGCACATGTTGTCTATTGTGGCGTCGTAGGAAAAATTTACTTTCAAGGGTCTGCAGAGAGTTTGTTTGATGAGGATGGTTTTAGAGTATCCCCAGAGTCCGCCAGTTCAAAATGAATCAAAATGAACCGGCGATATAAGAGATAAGGATGTGGAAATGACACGTATCGATCGCCACGTTACATCGCCATGGATTGCTGCCAAACGGAGCTCATCGCCTCTTTCGTCTAGAGTCTTCTCCTTCACTTTATCCAAGTGGCGATCGGCTGCGGTCGCGGCGAAATCTGGGGACATTCTTAGGCTGCCACTATTCCAGTGGTGAAGTGAAGTAGTACCATCGCTCAGGTGAGATCGACATAAATTTTAATAGGTATCGATGGTCATTCATGACCTGTGCTTATACTTCACCGCGACGCAACAGTCGCGTACAAGCAAACTGTTCAAAAACTGTGGGTCCGGAGTGGATGCATGCATGAGTAGCGATCGCGTAGTGCCAGTTGGCGTTTATGCTCACGACGCGACGTCGCGTACTGTTTATACTTTTCGCTTCAAAAACGACGCGATGGGATGAGTTCGCGTCGCCTGTGGGCAGACGTAATGCAGTGGTTTCGCCGATGTTGCCGACTGAAGTTGGATGTTGTTTCCTTATTTCTCTTGCTGTTTTGCCCTAGGACGTACAGGACTGGACGACTGTTATAAAAAGGAGTAACCGTTGACGTGTCGCACATGTTGTGGCCGTCGCCGTGACGTTGTCACTTTGCGAAAAAGTATAAACACAGCTATTGCAGCAATGTTCGCCAGCCAGCCCCGCGGCTAAAGTCTGAATGTTCCTTGAACTTCCGTCTTTTATTCTGAAGGTTTCTTACAGTTACGGCATTTTCCCTACCATACCTGCTGCTGCTAAAACTGCTACTAAAAGTCTGTACATCTTCGAAAGAAAAATCTTTTAAAATCTTTCTAAATATTCATTCGACATGGAAATGAAGAGAGCGTTTAGGAGCCTCATCGCCATCGTCCAATATTATGTTGTAAATGCGAATTTTCTGTATAAAAACAAGTTTTTCCAGAGAGCAGTTGTGTGGGAACGCAGAATTCGGAAGGATATTTTGACATTACTTGGGTGCCTAGAACCACCAGAAAAAGTTGTTTGATCGCATCTAGAACTTGCCCGACCCAAAGTTTTTTTAGTTTTCTGAGTGTTTGCACTGTGTTTCACTTTGGAGTAACTTCTTAAATCGGAAACCAAGAAAAGAAACTTGCCGGACACCAGCTTGAAGCCGTACAACCGCACATAGTATAACTTTGCTCTTCTGCTGTATTTTATGAATATGTGTCTCATTTCTTGTTCAGCTCGCTTCCGTTCTGCCTTAGAACAGTTAATCTGGTCGATTTTCTAACGCCAGATCAGTTTTAAACAAGCTCACTTCAACTTCCTCGTCGGTTTTGTTTGTAAGTACGACGCCACCGCCCTTCTAAAGAAGAACTTCATTTGTGATGGAATAAAACTATGGAAATTCGTGGCAATAGGATGAAGCACGTACAGCTATGTCTACGGAAGGCTCCTTCACTCTTACAGAGATGATGAATTGTTCCTGAAAACCCCTTCACATTTAATCAACAATCATTCAAAGTAGCTAGTAAAAATCAACATACAGCAACAGCTGACTTGTTTTCCGCTCTCACTGCTTGTCGAACGAGGAAGTCGCCGACTCTCAACAACAAGCGATCTGTCTACAAACGATATCAACCAGCTTGCGCAACCATGTATAGTCCTTGTCGAAAAAATAAAGACAATTTATACTAGATGCGTGCGTTTGAAGCCCGCGCGTCTACATGGTGAAGGCTAGGCTCACTCGCAGCACTGACGCAGCTCAGACGCACGTGTTTGCGGCGTCGCGGCGGCTGCGTGTCCTTTTCATTGAGGATGTGCATGCCGCGTTGACCGGTCTCCATTGAAAATATTCAGCAAATGAATGCGTGCGTCTGACTGGTATAAATTGCTCTTCTCATCGCCTGTTTTTCTCAAAAGGGCAATTTATACTGGGTACGTGCGACTGACGCGCGTGCGTCTATATGATGAAGAATAGAGGCTAGTCGCACCGCAGTCGCAGCTCAAACGCACACGTTTGCGGCATCGCGACGGAATTTTCATTGAGAATTTCATGCCGCGTTGACCGGATGGGAAATCTTTAGCAAATGGGTGCGTCCGTCTGATAAGTCGCATCTGGTGTAAATTGCCCTAAAAGCGTTATTTATAGTGCGTCGGAGTCCGATTCGGTCGGATAAGATATGATACGTATCGATCCTCGTCGGAGTCCGACCGATGAGGATCGATACGTATCATTTCTTATCCGACCGAATCGGACTCCGACACACTATAAATAACGCTAAAGATGTGCTCAAAGTGAAAAGATAAATAACGCTAAAGATGTGCTCAAAGTGAAAAGACGATGTGAATGATAGGATGCGTCCAGAGTACGCCAGCGAAGTGAGGACAAAACCAGCGGCCGCTGACACCTGGGCTACACCGGCGGCAACGTCGGCGGCATTCTCATGCAGCTTGGTTAATTGGTGCGCGCTAGAACATTACAGTCGGGAAGGGTGAAGTGATAGTAAAAGTCTAAGCAAACAAAAGCAAAGGAAGAGAGAAATGAGTAATTACCAGCCTGATCGTCCGGCTAACGCCGGACTCCCAAGCTTCTTGTGGTGCTCGCTTCGCTCGCATTGTTTTAGTATGGCACATTCCCCACACCACGTCGGCCACTCCTCACCTTATCGGTACTCATGTTTTTCGTGTCTTCCTATTTCTCGGCGTCAAAGCACCCATTCCATGGCCGCAGACAGTCCGACTGACTTTTTCCCTACTATGTATGGCAGCAGAAATACACCGCATCCAGATGAACAGAGGACGTAGAGGGATCGATTCACCAATGGAAGCGGACCGGATCGATAGCATATTCCCAAACTTCTGGGTCACGGCGCACCTTCCCACAGCATTGGATCTGTATCCAGGCGTTTTTCCACTTTTGGGCGCTGGCCCACCCTTATCACACCGTGAGACCCAGCTCCAGGCGTTTCCTCACGTTTGTGCGCCGGCCCACCTTTTTCACGCCGTAAGACCCAGCTCTGGGCGTTTCCCCACCTTTGGGCGCCGGCGCACACTTATCACGCCGTGGGAGCCAACTCCATTCATCCATCTTGCCTCCCGCCCTTCTTTTTCCTCCGCTTGTCTCTGAAACATACCCACCCGCATCCTATCTTGTGTATGAGCTGATAAACGCAGACCAATAAACACCAACTCTCATTCATTTTCACTGTGGTGTAAACAACTGCTGGTCTTCCAAGCGACGGGAAAGGGACCGAAACACCTGCCGATCAAGGTAAAAATCAAAATTTGCAACCTTTTCGTACATAAGTCGACGCGCTGAATACGATGGTGTGCTTCGTTTTTGACGACATTGGCTGGTTCTCGTGCACACACACACACATGAACTGCCAATTAAGTAATAGTAGGATTCCCCATAGATGGCAGTGTATTAGAAGATACTTTATCTATCACCACACTAATTTTTCATGGTTATTACAATGTTAAACTGAGAACTGGAGTAACAAGTAATGTTTCCTTCATCTTGATAACTTTTAGGAGCTGATGATTCAGTTCATTTGTTTTGCTGTGCATTAAATGTTGACACTGTGTTTGATAAAGCGTAAAAACAAAACTTTCAGATCGCTTTCACGATTTTTAATCCACAATCCATTAAATTCACATATCGATGGGAACTTGCTGTCTCATGAATTCCCTACGAGAACTTGCTGTCTCAAAAATTCCCTTGCTGATTGAACAAGGAGTTTTTGGCGTGATAAACATGAATATCGTATCCAATTTTTACAATAACTCAATTACGTGAGCTAGACTACTGCTAACTACACTACCATTTCTCTGATATTTCTGCTGGTTGTCAGTGTTTTATTTCACTCTCCTTACATTATTCCCACAGTGATCTTACAAAAACCGGGCCTACGGTAGCAAACTAGTGCGATTTTCGTGATAAGAGCATCAAGTAACACCCTAGAAGAAAACCTAGACAAATATTTATGTGGGAGGCGAATCCAATGACAAGTCACCTTTTATAAGTCCTTGTTTTCATGCTGATGCACAAATGCATCACATCATGCAAAATACCGGAGAAAATAAAGCAGTTTTGCTAAATAGGAACCTAGGACGCTGGCGTATGCCGCTGGTGCAGTCCATCCGTGTGGCCATCCGTGTGGACTACACGAGCGGCTGGGGTCGTAGCGGCATGAGCAGCGTTGGCGGTGCGCGCCGATGTAGCCGGCGGCATGACCTGGTGTACTCTGGACACGCGTAGGTACTATGGACGAGCCCTGGCGCGGCCCCACATTTCAGCAGCCGCTGGTGTAGCTGGCGGCATGCCGCCAGCTGCAGTCAATACGCATGCCATGCGTGCCTGCCGCTGCGTACTCAGGACCTTGCTGGCGTACTCTGGATGCAGCCATAGCGATTATAGAAGTGATGCCAATAGGTTAATTTATACCAGATGCGACTTATCAGACACACGTATCCATTTGCAAAAGATTTTCTATGAAGACCGGTCAACGCGGCATGGAGTTCTGAATGAAAAGAACGCGAGGCCGTCGCGAAGCCGTAAACGCGTGCAACTGAGCTGCGACTGCGATGCGACTGACTTCTATTCTTCATCATAAAGGCAATTCACCCTGGGTGCGACTGACGCGCGTGCGACTATATGATGAAGAATAGGGGCTAGTCGCATCGCAGTCGCATAGCAGTCGCACGCGTTTACGGCCTCGCGACGGCCGCGCTTTCTTTTCATTTTTCTTTTCATGCCGCGTTGACAGGTCTTCATCGATAATATTTCGCGAATGGATGCGTGCGCCTGATAGTAGCATTTGGTATAAATTGCCCTATGTAGACGCACGCGCGTCAGTCGCACGCATCCAGTATAAAATGGCCTCTATGCGCACGGATGGTAAGTGCTCGCTAATCGCTTACAACACTTTTTCAAGCAGAGAGCGCTATGAGGCAGGGGAAATCCCTAGTTAACCACACTGATACGCGTTAACCGGCAGGGCACCAACTTTTGGGTTAACACTACTTTTAGGTTACCTACGTGGGTAACAAATGATGTGGCGCAGCCTACACTGCGAGGAGTGCGATCATGATTGACGTCCCCTGGCTATTCTCATATTTCGATGAGACGAGGACAACTGGAAACCGTCGAACCTGCTCCCTTGGCATGAAACCGTGAAAGAAGTCTTCGTTCTTGACACTGGGTAATCCTCCAGCTTCCGAATCTCTAATTTTCGTGATCTGTATCTTCTTCTCCTCCCTTGGAACGTATCCGCCCGGAGCCTTGGTACGAAGTTTCTCTTTGCTCTCAACAGTAACTTTTTCATCACTTTTCTAAAACAAGTCACATAATGGAGATCAACGAGAGCGAGATTAAACAGAAGTTGAAGCTTATGGCGACCTTGTCCTGCGACATAGCGGGTGATCACACACTAGTAGGCCATTTGAGTCATACCGCAAATGGTTTTGTTTTGAAGGAATGGAAATCACCACAAAATATCTCCTGGAAAACAAAAACAAAGCAGTTATGCTATGCGAGTCCGTTCAAAGGCACGGTCGAAAGAACCCAGCATTCGCGTGATATCTCCCGCAACCATGGTCCATCCTCGCCCTCTCGCTCCGCAGCGGTGCATACTGGCCATGCGTCGTGCTGGCCCTAATGGTTGAAATACCCTCTATGATTGCAAGATAATGGCATAAGAAAAGCTCCGCACTGACTAGGTCATTTTTTTTAGTCTCCCACCACGGTGAAAATCCGTCGGTCAAGAACTGCAGGTTCTAGAATACCAAGAACTCGACCACCCCAACTTGACATATTTATTTCCAAAAAAATCCCTCTCTGGCAGGGTGAACCCAAGAGGGAGATTAAGTCATTGTTAGATGGGAGATAGTCAAGAAAATCGGAAAAGTCAAGAAAGAAACTCCGGATCAACTCTTGTAGCTTCTACCAGTAATCTTTATCGAAAAGCAAAGCAAGATTTACGTTTGAAACAGGTGATATAGTGAGGTGTTTTTCGTTTGAGACATTCTTTTCCTGCGTTGGCCAGTTTCTAGACCTGGCTTAATCCGGTATGTATCATAGTGAGGGAAAGGGGAGTGTAACTAGGCGATCCTGATTGGCGCGTTCGTACCACCCCTGACACCCCCTTGTTTCAACTCGAACGGCGTCAACTATATAATACATGGTGTATGTACTTGGCGCAGTACCAGCTTCAAAAGGGACGTGATGGGCGGGTCGCATGCACCAATTGGAGTCGCCTGGTTACACCCCCTTCTCCCTCACGATGATACACACCCGGGTAGACCTGGTGGCTGCCATGGCTGTGTTGCCTCATGGGAGCAACTCGAACTGCAGCAGTTCTTTGGATTTAAAACATATGAGAGCACAAGGCGAGGTCGCCGTTGAAAGCGCGATTTCAAGATTAGAAATAAATGGATCAGTGAGGAGAATTTCTTGCGGCAGTCTCTTCAATAGCGAACGTGATGAGTCGCCAATCGTAGCAGCACGAGGCAGAAATAGGGGATGCGCGAAGAAACTGTCTTCACCTACCTGAAGCATCGTTGGAACAGAAATCCCACGGCTGGCCTTATACAGTAGGCGTCAACGGCGGTGACCCGTCTGCGGCCTTGAACAGAACGCGGCGCGACCGCGCCGCTCGAGCGAGAATCTTCTCCGGGACATCAAATTATGGGGTGTTCTTGATACTCAGTTAGTTTTCTTATTAATTATCATCAAATATGATGAACAACTATCAAGAAAACCCAGATAAGCCACTGCCGCGACGATTCTAGCGTGAGCGACGCGGTCGCGCCGCGTTCTGTTCAAGGCCGCAGACGGGTCACCGCCATTGACGTCTACTGTATGTACACTGCTGCACTGATAGCATAGAGGATGAACTCGAGTATCCCGTGGGCCTATTCCCTGGTTTTTGTTGTGGTTGTCCCGTAGTCGTAGTAGTTGAACAGTTTATTAGAAGAACCAGAATACAGCGCAGGCAAGTGAGTCACATGAATAAGACGAAGTGAATACAGTGACCATGGTGGGGTTTATATACCCCTAGAGGTGAGCTCCCAGAACATTCCAGAATAGATTACAAAAATCAATAGTAGATCAATCATTCTAGATCACCTCAAACACATGGCAATCAAGGTCCTACAACAGTTTTCTTTTGATTTAATTTTCCGTTTTGAAAATTTCCAGACAGGTCTTTCTCGCCAATCGGACATACACACAACTTAGGCACATCTTCCCAGTAACTCATGCCGAAGCGCATTGAACTCACTACGTACAAATTTTGAGGGATAACTTGTGTAGGACCTGTCACTACGAACTAACAACCCAATCTCTGCAGTACCAGACGCGGTTTAGGTGCTAAAAAATAGTTTTTTCAGTTGTAAATCCAGACAAAACTAACTGCTTCCCCGTAAGAGGTGATAGAAATTCAAGAATTTCCGTTATCTCAGGATTTTCAGCTAGATGTATTCAACATCTCCATCAATATGTAGCTATCAATGATCACTAGTGCGAGTTTCGAGGCAAATTCACGGAGCACAAGCAGCGCTTTGAGTAACCCCACCAATGCATGCCCCCACAGCAACTAGGTAACTCATCGCAATATTTATTTTCAGCTTCACAGAAGATGGATTAAAAACAAACAGGGAACAGTGGATGTAGTACAAAGAACAAAGTTATCACCAAATACAGATACAGGAAATGCATAAAACATGCCAATAAAATGATCACTACGAGACAATGTGCCTCACTAATCAAGACAATAGTTTACACGATTAGACCTCACCGAGATCGCTACAGTTCTTTCACCCCTACCAGCATAAATGATAAAAAAGGCAGTACTCATGAAAGACAGTGGTCCGTTCGGTTATCTACACAGCAATCTCTGACAACACATGTGTGATGTGGCCGCTTTCACCCGCCATGCATCTCAAACATACTTTCTGTGACGAGCGCACCTTCTTTTCTGAAAACACATGCTTGAGCATTTCGAAATATTCACAGCACCCATCAATTCGTAGAAATAAAATTCTCTACGAATTGGTAGGTGCCGTAAGTAATTCAAGTGACGTCGCTGTTGTAAGATTGGTGCGTTCGAGCACCTCTTTCTGTACGTACAGTGGGCGTCGAATGCGGGTGGCCTTTCCGCGGCCTCAAAAAGTCACCGCTGTGGCGAATCTGGGTTTTCTTGATAGCTGTTCATCACATTTGATCTTAACTACTAGAAAAACTAACTAATTATCAAGAAAACCCCCATACTTCGCTGTTCCGGAGAGGATTCCTCCTCGAGCGAAGCGGTCGCGCTGCGTGCTTCTCGGGGCCGCAGAAAGCCCACCGCCATCGACACCCATTTGAGCTTGCTGTCACGGTTCACATTTGGACGCAAGAAAACAGCAATGTGGTTCCGTTTATTTGTCATGGGTTTCGCGATGTTTCATTACTGAACATGACCTTCCCGTCTCCCAAAACTTCGAAACACGAAAATTTCTCGAACATAAAGGTTTCGGTGAATGCTTTCTTTGATAAGAGCCTGAAGTCAGGCGCTAGTAAGAAGAATGGAGTGGTTCTTATTAATAGAGGAACTTGTGACACGAAAATTTCTCGAAATGTATTCCCCTATTTCGGGGTCACGAACGGTAGTATAGTGTGCTCCACCAGAGACAATAGTCCTGGAGAAATTAGAGACAAAGAGAAATTCCGTGGCTGCGACGTGATATTGCAGCCCGAAAATGTTACCGTAATCCAAAAACATTCATGCAACGGTATAAGAGCGCCTCTTGGAATTGTTGTGATATGTACACTAGTTTTGTTTTAAATAAACGTTCGTAGCATACATAGACGCATCGCACAATGATAAAACCAGCTTTTAACAAAAAAACCATGCTTCCGCGGCGTCACACGGTACGATGAGCCGTGTTGACGATTCTGGCTTGCTTGCGTTTAGCGTAGAGGGACGTCCAAGTTGCCATTTTGTACACAAATACTCAGCTATCGTCGCGTACGGAACGCACTATATAAAGATCAAAGCCCAAGTAATGGATGTTCAAAGACAGCAGCTTACCGACTGGTTGATATTCGGCAGCATCCTTCTGAGAAATTTCACTTAGTATATCCTCCACAGCAGGTCGCTTTCTGGAGGCAAACCTCCGAACGTTTTCAAACATCTGAAAAGTCAATTTTCGAATTTAGAAAAAATTGAAGAGAAATCAGGACTTCAAAAAAAACATGAATGGAAGTATAGTCTAATTCAAGACAGTGCACTTCCGGGGTACACTCGCACTGAGATCAGGTGGTAGGCTTATCAGCTGTTGACAACGATGAAAGGGAGGATGATACGCCTACCACCTCTCTCCAAAACGAACAGGGCCTCAGGCAGCTAGAAATGCATTATGCAGTTGGACATACTGTATACAGTTAACACATCTGTATGCAGTGGAATTTTCCACACTCTTGCGAATCATATGAAAAATTCTTGACGAAAAAAAAAGTTCTCTCCTAACTTGAACTACGCGTAATCACAATCTGCGAGCAGTAGGTCACAACTCGTCAAAAACACAAGAAAAAAGCTCCTCTCAACAAAGCTACTGCACTACAAATTTAGTAAGAAAGAATGGTAGGCGCAAAATCCGAAACGAAAACAGGGGACGAGGAACAAAGCAGTGAGATAAGAGATGGCACTACATCGTCGCGATTTCAACAGGTGTACGAAATAGATAAAATTTATTACTTGTATGGTCATATGAAACAAGTGCAATCGTATCTGAGATGAGCACTCTCTAAAGAATGATACAGCAACCCTTCACTGGAAACAGTTCCTCAATCTTATGCGATCGACTCGTTAAAAATGTAAAAACATGCTATAAAGAACACATATACAACCCTAGTCCTACTTAAGTATCGCTAGCAAATGCAAGGCAAAATGAAATCTCACGCGTATATAATCACATAGCAAAGTTATCAAGGTAGCCAACAAAAACGATAAGCAAAACAAACATCGTAAACAATGTTGGGTCAACAAAGTATCACAACCACGACACCAAAATTACATCACAACTCGCATAGTTTAGCACTCTTTAGACGAAATATAATGCCAGAATCTGAGATGAGGATACAGAATAGGAAGCAGGCAAGGCACATGTATATCAATCCTAAGGCCCTTAGTAAAATCTCAAGCTGAGCTTAATTCGTTGCAGTTTCGAAACGTGAAGGAATATCATCAAATTTCCTCAACATTCGATAAACGCTATGTATTACGTTAGTTTGAAATTATAACCCCCGTTCAAACTAACGAGCGAAGTATACTTGGTCAGTGTGGCCATTCACAGAGAGATGTATATTGCCTTATGTAGCTTTCGACGCTGATTTCGAATCCATTTTCAAAATTGGCCAAACTGCTCTCTATGACGAGTTATGCACATTTTTAGTATTGTGAATATCGCGATTGTGAAGTGATTTTTTTCCAATTATTGATCTCATTCCGACAAACTCCAATGTTAGGCCACTGTGTATTATAATTTGTAAGATTTCGAACCTGCCAGTGCCTGTCTGGAGGAATAGAGACTCATTTTTGCGCTAAGAGGCCTCTTTGTACACTAGTCTCAGAGCTTGCAGATGGGTAGCAAAAATGGGCATAACTCATCACAGAGAGCAGTTTGGCCAATTTTGAAAATAGATTCGAAATCAGCATCGAAAGGTACATAAGGCAACACACACCTCTTTATGAATGGCCACACTGACCAAGTATCCTTCCCTTGTAAGCTCGAGAGAGAGGGAGAGAGGGAGAGAGAGAGAGAGAGAGAGAGAGAGAGAGAGAGAGAGAGAGAGA
>JARK01000262.1:61052-74252 GCA_000688135.1 Ancylostoma ceylanicum | reverse complement strand
AGAGAGAGAGAGAGAGAGAGAGAGAGAGAGAGAGAGAGAGAGAGAGAGAGAGAGAGAGAGAGAGAGAGAAGAAATATTGATGAATAAGTGAGAAAGGTCTCGCTCTTAGCACCTCAGCACACTTTTTTTTGTATTTTCCCTTGATAAACACCAAAATCTAGTCACCGCACACTTCGTATAAAAGTGAAAAATTATTGCTTTGGACTACTATGGTCACGTTCTACCTGTGGTATAATTAGTTATCGAAATAACCCTCAAATAAGAAGTGATTAAGCAATTCTAGGCATAAAGAAGCCAGTTACTATACATATACATGATCAGGCTTAAACATTATAACACGATTAAAGGTAGCACCAGCCGAAATCCTCGGCTCGGAGCTGAGGTGTGGATGGTAAAATAGAGGGTGAGCACATCATAAAAGTGAGAAGAACACAAGGAATGACGACCTATCTGCAGAGAAACAAGAATCGCCGTCGCGGCCACGCCGGCCTTACAACTGGCCGATGCACCAGTTAACATTATCGCCGTGGATGGTCCAGCGCAGTGGATGAGTGCAATGCGTACCATTCACAGGGTTTCGTGGCGGGACGTAAGCACACCCCACGGTGGAGCACTCTTCCGCGCCTTCCAAACATGATAAAGAGGGCCTTCATTTCTCGTTTATTTCACGCAATTTCATCCCCGCCTATGAGTTTACCGTCTCGAAAAACCCAGAAATTCGGGGATATCTCCAAAGCAAGGATTTCCGCCGGTGCTGTCTTTAAGAAAAAAAAAAGGAAGTGGAAATAGGATCAGCCACCTTACCCAAGACAAGCCTCGAAATAAGGCAACAAATAGAATAATAAGGCAAATACAACTTGCACAAACACAAACAAAAGACAAACCTTAAAGTTCTACGTGTCTAGTCTTAGTCTCAAGATACTTTTCCATTTTACGCAATTTTCTATCCATTTTTTCGTGTTTTGCCTCCAACTCAACGTCTTCAACAGCATGTAACAGCATTTTTCCTTGTTTCTGACGCTCAGCTCGACGAGCCTCCAACTCTTTCTGCAAGAGCAGCATTGAAGTGCAGTTAATTAATCCTTTTCAAGCTAAAAAAAGCAAACGACTGGCTTTGTGGAAGTCCATTTTCTTGAGTTGCTTGTCGAAATGCATGAGTTCATCCTTCATTACATTGAGGTCGTGCTCGGAGAAATTTCCATTACTCTGTGCCTGAACATGTAAATAAATAGTTTGAAGAATGACTGGTTCGAAAAAATATGACTCACCGCCTTCCAGAGTCGTCTAACACGCTCGTTTTCAAAAGGAGAAGCATTTTCTGCATGGATCTTTTGATGAAGCTGCTCGAGATGATCGGACATCTCACGATGCGCCTTTTTCAACAGCACTCTCTGATGAAGTACTACAAGATGACAGCATCAGAGACAAAAACACAATTTAGATAACGAACCTTTTCATCCACAGAAGAAGATTCGTCAAAGTGGAGAGAATTCTCGACGGGGACCTTGAACAGAGTAACACATAGAAAAATCCGAGTGACAGACAAAAATGTAAAGCAAAATACCCGGTTCATCTCTCGAAGAGCATCATCATAAATCTTCGTTTTTCTCTCAGCGTCTTTCAGCTCTTTATGGAGTGCTGAACAATGAAAACAATTATCATAATTTCATCACATGAACAGGTCATTAGGCCACGGGTAATAGCCCAGCAGCGTGTCAAGAAAAAACTGCGGTCTTCGCCACTACTGCAATCTGACCGGCCGGAATTTCAAAAATATAATTGTAGACAAAACACTGATTCTAACATTAAAAAAATGCAAAATAAATAAGAAGAGAAATGATAATTCAAATGAAGAATTGGATACAAGCAAATACAAAGCTAGTAAAGCTCTACTAACCCTCCCCCATGTGCGCGCATGGTCGTTAGGTCTAGGGATCACACTGACCCCATTTTTTACGACTATGGCAGATGCACAGTACAAACTATTTTACAAAATCTTGTGAAACTTTATTTAGAGGAGGAGGTTATCGTCAACGCTAATTTGATGGAAGAATTCAAGAAAAACGCTTACTTATCAGTTCACTTTCGGAGAACATTCCACTTTTTGCCTTTTCCCACAGTTTCTGCAATCTTTCATCCTTGAACGCTTCCAATTCATTCGACCACTTCGTTGACCCACTACGACCAGGTTCAATTTTGTGCTTCATTTTCTGAAAAAGAAAGCATTGATTAATAATAATTTAGCATCCACACAACTGCTCTATAGAAGGAACTTCCTTGGAAAAGAGAATTCATAAACTTGTAAACTTGCCCTTGAATCCAGCAGAAAAACAGAAACATATACAATGGCCACTTTTTGATCTTCTAGCTTCACAACCACTGAGCGATTCAAGAATTTCTATTTGAAAGAGTGATATTTCAAGTTTTTTTTTGGATCGGAAGGTTTTCGTAATAACGCTCATTCCTTTCGACCAATACCCATTTCATATCAGAGGGATTACGGAAATTCTCAAATTTTAAGAAAAGTATATGAGGGAGTCGACTGAAACATAAAAGGTACAACTACATAGACGACAGACAGGCCAAACGAGGAGAAAACGGAAGAAAATTCAGAGTATTTCTCATAGAGCTGTACAAGCAGGGGGAGCAGTCTCATGTGGGTGTCAGCCAACAGGACTTTGCAGTATTTCATCGAATAAACGGCAGACACAGCGAAACACATACAGACTGATACAAATCAACCGGGGATTCTTGATCTGTGATTGACTCTTAATTTGGGTTGCAGTACACTCAGTCCAGATGCAAAGGTGCGTTGCAGTTTTGTAGAATTTTGATAGAAAACAGATGAGTCATTATGTCAATAAAATGGGGAATACCTCTTTGAAAGCGTGAATCGTCTGTTGCAGGTCGTACTTCTCCAATAACAACGCTAGTTTGTTGTCAATTTTCTCAATTTGTTTCGAGAATTCTTGCGGACTGTGAGATGTGTAGTCAGTTTTCGTATCCATGTATACCTTATCATACGTGGTCAGCTCACCCTAAAAATAGAATTTTTACAGAGGAGCGCAGTTTGGACAGATACACGAGTGGCAGTTGTCAGGCTATAGAAGCAGATGCTGAAGGCAATCTAGCCCAAGTGATTGCGCAGGCATCAAAACTACAAGTGCGATGCCTAGACACCCCTTGACTGTCGCACCTAGGCTTTCCTATCATCTCACAATACTCAAGAATTTGTGAGTACATACATCTCGACATCAACACGTTAAACACAACTGATACACGGAAGTGTTGCTATTAATGTTACGAGGTCGAAACTACTACCAATGCCTCAAAACTCCAAAAAAATTATCAGTGATACTTCATACAGCTAAAAGGGATCATATGACGCGCTGAACACGTTTATCGCACCAGTTTTTTTTAACCTTGATTTCATCAAAGATTTTCGATCACTGCACGCCTAGTCCGTACAGTTGCACAATGCACTCCATGCAGCGTTCCAATTGGCCGCAGCGGCGCTGAAAGAGAAGCCGATGATTGGACTCAAGAAGCAGCCGATCCGGTGATTTTCTACTGATCAAAACAACTGATCAGCCTCCCATGCGGCGCCAGCGCGTCCAAATGGGGCGCGATAAGGGGTGCACTGTTCAACTGACAACTGAACAGACTGCACACTAGAATTTTGTCACATTTTGCATAGAAGGGTTTCTTCTCAGATAATAAGAACGGCCGACCCCCCGTTATACATTCGTATTCGAATTTTTCTTTCGAGTATTCGAATAATCGAGTGATTCAAGTTTTCGAATATTCGAATAATCGAATTCTGCGACTTCTCGAATAATTCGAATGTTCGAACAACCGAACTTTGAGACTTTCCGGATAATTCGAACATCCGAATAATCGAATTTTGGAACTTTCGAATTATTCGAATATTCGAATAATCGAATATCTCGATTTTTCGAATTTCGAATTGAAGTTTTTTTTTCAAATAAGTGGGTGTCACTGCTTTTCGAAGTGCTTTTCTGATCTATTAATTCACAGACAATAATTTAATAGCCTTGGCGTGTGCGAGAATATGATGCTGTTCAAGAAACTCAGATCTGAGGCGTAAGGCTAAACGTCTAACATAGTCGTAGGCGTAAATTTGAGGTTGACGACGGCATTCTGAAGGGACTTACAGAAGCTTTTACAAAAAGATCGATTCTTTTTCTCTCAACTGAAAAGTTTTTCTCTGATGCAGTTTTTGATTTGCCAAAGTCAACGCTCGAAGTGCGACATCGAATCTGCAGTAACCCTGTCATCCGAACTACTATTCGATTTATGGGTGCTCGAACATTCTAATAATCGAATAATTCAACTTTTCGAATAATTCGAATATTCGAGTAATCGAACTTTGGCATTTTTCGAATTATTCGTATATTCGAATAACGGAAATTTCGAATTATTCGAATATTCGTTTGAATACCAATGTATACGCAACACTCTGATAGGGATACCAGAAAATGAATGAAAAGTCGGTTTCTATGAACATCTAGACCAGGTGCTGAATTAGTGTTCAGCGCACCAAGAAAGCACCCATGAAATGGGAAGCTCTGGTAAATACAGGGTCAACAGCACATCAGCAGTAACTACTGAGTGTAATTTTCGTGATCAACACATCGCAGACCATCTCCCCCTCCGTCTAAACCACATGAAAGGATTTGAAGGAGAAATTTTGTGCTAAAGGAGTGGAACAGCACTGATATATCGTTGCAACACTCACCTCCAACCTCTGAAGACGTTGTCGATCGGCGATATGTTGGAGGGCCTTCTCATAAATATAGTTGATTTTCTCCGAGCGGAACGTAAACGAGAAACATTGTGGCACTTCCAGTAATAAGACCACAAGAAACAGCTCCACCGGCTGGTTCTTCATTTATTCGTATTCACTCCTAAAGTAAAGGAAATAGAGGAGTTGAGGTCAGCAGTTTCATCCTCATCGTGTAAAAAGGGAGAAACAAAAATAAAAAAAAAATTGTACGAAATGAGATTGCCCACGCGACATGAGGAGCGCTTTCAAATCGGCGCAACACGCCCGAATTCGAGAAACATGGAAGTCTATATACACACTCCCTAATCTTTTTCTTCTTCTACCCAACAAAATCTATTGTTTATTGCTCATAATCTGGACTGAGTGACTGACCATAGCCTGCAGACATGCAACTGTTCTGCGCGGGAATGCTCAGGAGATCCTTCGGACATGTCTGGGGCACCATGCCCAGATTTGGCGTGTGGCCACGCCCACAGTGCAAGCATACCTTCGGATCAGATGGAGCTGTCAACTCGGATTTCTCACGGTCACGGTTGGTGAGGTTGTTGTTCTCCCTCGAGCACGACAGTGGAGCTCTCCTATTTCTAAGTTTTCTCTCACAGCTCGACAAATGATTGTTGGGTCGGGGCGATCCTCTACAACCTAACAATGCTAAAAACCAAAGACCTTAGGTGTGTACTACTTTCACGGATGAAAAAAAAAACCAGGAGAAATTTGAATGCAAACATCTCGCACAACTTCGGCTCAGAATGGAGACAAGGATGAACTTGAAAAGTCTGAGCGACATCAATATACCGGATCGGAAGCTCGACTATCAGAACCTATCTGGAATTTTGAAACCGTACCCTTTGACGGAAGAGTCAGAACACAATTTTTAAGGAATATGGCACGCTCGCTTCTCTGTGAAGAGCATCAGGGTGAGTCAACCTTGTCTTTCCAGAAAAGTCAGCTACCTAGGAACATATGTAGAGTTCCGGCCAACCATTTTTACATCACAGAACACCGCCCCATCTGATCCTTTGCGCCACACCAAAAGGGGCGTGACCAGGCGACTTTGATTGGCTCATTCGGACTGCCGGGTAAAATGGAGTTGGAGGGTGGGGGCACCTAACAAAAGTCGATAACTTGGACTGTCTTAGACGTTCCGACTTGTTAGCCGACATATTTAGAACGCTTTGACTTGTTAGCGATCCTAACGTACTCAGACAAAATGTCGGAAGGACCGCAGCAAAAAGAGATCTCGATCATGTGGTTAAGAAGCGAGAGACATAGAGATAAATAGATTAGGAAGGACCGCAGCAGAATGTTTTCTTCAGCGGGCGGTCCTTCCGAATCCCATGGGAATGGTTCGGAAGGACAGCAGCAGAATAGATTTGTGTAGGGATCTGTTCGGAAGGACCGCAGCAGAATGCAGGAGAGAGAACGAACGTTATCAAACCCTTCTCAGATACGGAGCTCAGTTTGGTTGCGGTCAACAAAAGTTGAGGCTTTCAAATTAGCGCTAAGAAACTGGCTTCATTGGTACGTCTAGTTGTGAAACCACCGACCTTCACCCAGGTCATCATTTCAGTATGTGGGTACAGTCCTTCTCAAAAAGATAGACGGATTGCGCGTTTGCACCATCGCGGCGGGGCCTGAACGAGGGATGCAGAGAGAGCATGCTTCAAGTGAGAGGATTGAGTAGGTCCCATCGCGATGGTGCAGTCGCAACACTAAGAAACCGCACGCGCAATCCGTCTATCTTTTTGAGAAGGACTGTACCACCATATGGTGACCCCACGGGGCAATATCGGTTATGTAGCACGTTTTGAAGCACCCAGAAAAGTTCCCGGAAGAACCGCAGCAGCTATTCGGAAGAACCGCAGCAGCTATTCGGAAGGACCACAGCAGCTATTCGGAAGGACCGCAGCAGCTATTCGGAAGGACCGCAGCAGCTATTCGGAAGGACCACAGCAGCTGTTCGGAAGGACCGCAGCAGTTATTCGGAAGGACCGCAGCAGCTATTCGGAAGGACTGCAGCAGCAATTCGGAAGGACCGCAGGTCACCTGTCGGTTCTTCCGGTTTTCTGCTGCGGTCCTTCCGAAAATTTGTCTGAGGTATGGTGTGTATGGCGTTATTCATGCTTGCGGCGCGTCAAAGTTTACGCGCCGATACACAACACAATATAAGGAGGGACCAGAGAATTCCTGGCAAGTGGGGAACGTTCCTGGTTTCGCCGCCGCGGTTGCCGCGCGAACATACTGCGTTTTCATTTCCGCCGCATCGATACAACGCGAAAACTTTGTGACGTTTTAGTGCGGCGCGTAAACTTTTACGCGCCGCAAGCATGAATAAAGCCTTACACGTCACGTGTAAAGCAGCGATTCTGTCTGAACGTGTGAATTTGTCACTTTTCATGTTATTACATGTCAGACTTGTTTTGGACATGTTGTTAACGTGTAGTGGGCATTCTTTTACGGATTAAATTTATTTCTGCTAGTTTTCTAGAGATAAAATCTTATTTTAGAGGATAATAGGTGAATCTTATTTTAGAGGATAATAGGTGGTTATGGTGCCAAATTCGCCTTGAAACGTGGCTATTTACTTTAATTTTCTAGGGTTCACTCCTGAGAAATGCGTTAAAATCGATAACACGCTCATTGGGCGATGGAAAAAAGTGCCCGGCATTTGCAGCCATTTTTACCTGATTTGATCTTATAACCCAGTTTTTCGATTACTAATCATTAGGATACTTAGTTAAAGGCTTCTCTCTGGTTTTCTGTTCTTCCTCGTTGCTTTTCCCTGCTCAAAACTCTGCGCTTCTGTTTTTCTGCCGTTACGTTGTAAATTGTGGCGGAGTAACCAGAATAAATAGTTCGATGGTAGTTTATTTAGTAAGAAAATATATAAGAGATTCACTCGAGACAATGCTTCAATTTGCTTTCGCGAAATTTATTACTTTTACACGAATCAAAATAGTAGCGATGCGAATAGCAGCCTATAGGAACTGTCTGGTGGTGGGTTCGTAGTGAATTCCCCATCCGGACATGATTTACCGTGCGAGATTCGATTGGACAGTTTGGATCTGTTGACTGGTTGTCACCTGGCTTTTTTTTTGGCGCTGTTCCACTTGTTCTGCCCCAAAATCTCAAAATCGAAAATTTCTCTGGAACTTCNAACTCCATTTTATCCGGACTGTCCGTCACGCACAGTCTGGCCGAAGAAATAGCAAAGGGTGACCGTCGAGGATTCAATGGTTGTTCAAAGTAAAATTTCCGGGCATTAACTACTGTAGGAAAACTTTAGGCCGGAAACTTTAGGATACTCCTGTAGTGGAAACCTCAATCGTGACTATACACCTCTCAGTTAGGGCATACCACAACATTCGTTGACCCATGTTGCGGGGAAAAGGGAGATGGGCGAGGTGCACCCCGAAAACTGGTCATAGTGGCCACCTAGGCTGTTTTCTTGGTGTCTAGGCTAGTTGGAAGGATTAATCGATCTAGTAAGAGTTGTAGTTAGCGAAGTAATCAAAATTGGAGATAAAAAACATCAAATTCGAGTTTAAACGTGTTCGACTTGTCAAAAGCACTCTGTGCTCCCTGCGGGGGTCTACACAATCGCAATTAACGCTGCGCTTAACAAGTAAGAACGTGTGCAACCTGTCAAAAGCACCTCTGCGATCTCCAGCAAGTGCCCCACCCCCGAGCCCCTTTTCGCCCACGTTAATAAGCGTCAACCCAAACGTTGACCTATAACGGTTAACGCGAATTTTCGAAGTAGAGGTGAGACCATTAAAAGCTCGCGCCTATCATTTCCATGTCGTAGCTCACCCATTTAATCGTTAAACGGGGCTGCCGTCTGGACACTGTACAAACAAAACCAATGGAATGAAGGCATTTTCCACAAAGAATTAGAGGAGAAGATGACGGTGATAAAAGATTGAAGCATGCGACATCAGTCGGCGCAGCTGCGGCCGCGTGCAGAGCGCAGCGGCGAGAGCGGCCCGGGACGCAGACACGGCCGCACCGGCCGCTGTTCACCTCCTCGAACCGTTCAGCTCCCCGTTTTTATGCCTTCTGGCTCCTTGCAGAGTTCAAGCCTGTAACTAATTAGCTTTAGTCTGGCCATGGTGATCCAGCGCCTCTAACGACTTATTCCTGCGAATGTTGGAGGATTTCGCCTTGTTTTTGTCGGGCATTTTGATGACGAATCGTTCTCATTGCTCAGAAATTAGTCATTTTCACGATTTGGACAGGTTACGGCTAAAGTACACCAACAGCTCTATTGCCTGCACATTTTTAGTGCAGTGTGACTTATCGTTAAGTTAAAGACCACGACCCGTGCTTTTATTTCTGAAGTTTATCCTCTATTTCAAGCTAGAAATTTGTTGGGAAACCACTTTTGACGCACTTTACCAACATCATTTCTCATTAATCAAATTCCAACGTTTATTAAATAATGACTCTATATCGCCGAAAAAGTGGTCTTGTTTTCAGATCAAACATGGCCTCTGTTATTCGTCGAATAAGGCGAACAAACAAAAAGGCCGCCAAATACCGTTTCACGGCTACACTGGAGGAGCTGCTTTTGGTTGGTTCCGATAAATGGAAGCCGAGTACGGTGATTGTCTCGTTTCTGCACAGGTGCGAAGCTTTATTTACTCTTTTATATGTTTAGGAGCATCCTTGCTCTGAATTTTCTCAGTTTCCTTGTGTCAGCGCCTTGTTCTTGGTATAATGCTTCTTTCGTGGAGAGATAAGCGAACAAATCGAAGCCGCCAATCTCTCCCCATCGGAATGCACATTGCAACCATATCCTCAAACTAGACCGCATACCCGCTTCGCTCGGAACTGTTATTATTTCCAGCTATTTCAAACTCATCCGACAGTTGCTAATTCCGATAGATTTAAGCAAGGTGCTAGCAGATATTGTGTGAGGGTGTTGATAATGAAGCTGATCTTTTTTCGAACCATTAGGCGAGAAAATCGATGAAGTCAGTTTGTCGATTTCTTTACGCAAAACACTTGTCATAATTGTGCTCAGCTCAGCTTCTTAGAGAAACCCGTGAAACATGTCACCATCTGTTCTTGAGCAAGAAATGAGGAAAAATAATTGAAAAATCAATAACTCACTACTTTTCTGCAAAAAGGTTACTGTGGCTGTCACTCATCCTTGCGTCGTAGAACACCACCCGTCTCCTCCGCCGCGCCACATCACCTATACCGGGGGGACAGTCAAGAGATACCCGACCTAATTACCACGGCCAGAGATTCGGCAGCTGTCAGTGACCTACCATAACAGTGTTTTGTGGCTAAGGGTTTTTGCGCTGTTTCTGCAAGTCCCTCCCATTCCGATACTTATGGTGAACCTAAGCTATACTGCAGAACCTAGCTGGTAACCGTCATTGGTTAGTTAAATATGTGAATAATGGAAAGATGAATGAGCCGGGTTTTGGAGAAGCTTGCTAAGTTTGAAAAAAAAAACATTGATTTTGAATTTATTTGCTTTTTTCTCATTGAGGAACAGCACCACTGTTATCAAAACCAGTATCCATCTACAGATACTGGAGAACCTTTGTGGACATCTCCTCACAAAAATTGTGAAAACAAATAAAATTGATATAATCAGTGACCAAATTGATAATTTTGGGTGAAACGAATCATGTTACCTCCATAGGCCCTTATTGGACGTCTGTGCAAAATTCGGTCCGGATTGGTTCATCTCCCACAACTTCTATTCATTATATACCAACGTACATGCAAACGCTCTCTTTCATGTGTACGGATTATAGAGTGTCCGTTTGAACACTTCATTTCAAGGACGCTAATACGAGTTGATCGTGGGAGCTGCTTATCCTTCTTCCATTAGCGCTGCCTAAGCATTTTATCTTTTTATCTTGGGATCAAACGTAAAATGCTTAGGCAACGTTAATGGAAGTGGATTTATGTTGATACATTGTCCTTCCTTAATTGAACAGATACAAACGATACGGACTTCTCCTATACAGAAATTCATTGTTCACAGCCCAAAATACGCTAATGTAATAATTCGAGAGCGCAACGTACTGTTTCAGATCTTGGTTGCCATTACATCAATTATTAACTGCTGCATCCCTACTACAGCACTGCTGCCGCGTCAAAGCGAATTTGTCTAGCTATCTAAGACGATTTATGATTTTTTGAGCGCTGATCTGGGCTTTGCCTTTATCGATTCGGTTCGACACGCAGAATACCATTCAATCTCTGAAATGGGGAAGACATGGAATTCTCCGGCAAAAATTCTGCTGTGTTGGTATAATAGTGTGGCCGTGAAGTTTAATATAGGCAGATATAAAGTATACTTTTTCTCCAATTCGTTACAACTTCATATTCACGATTTCAATCTGCCTGTCGGTAACACGTAGGAGAACGTTGAAGGTATTCACGTCCACGATATTGCCATTCTATATACATACGTCGTACATATGACACGATCTCATCACGCTGCCAGTAGAGTCTCCAATGACGCGTGCCGCGCGAATGCACATGTTGTAATTTAACATTATTCGATGGATTTCGTCGTTACTGTTCTGCTTTTGCAAATTGCTATGGACAGTATGGATGCACATCAACCGCAAAAATGAGCGTGCACACTCGAGCGCAAAAGACATCACAGGGAACACGACTTGTAAACTCACATTTATTTGAGGGCTAGAGAGCATACCCGTCTTCACTTGGGGATAGTATTACACCTTGCCCCGCTATTTAACAATGATTCGGAAAATTGCTATGAATTATTCATATATACATATTTTCGGTGAATGGATTCGTCATGATCGTGCTCAGTCTATCAAGAATCGCATTTGCGTGTGTTCGGGGCCATCGCAATGGGAAAAGCTACCGCTGCTGCAAACACGATTGCCGCATCGGGCCAAGCTTCCCATCCGTGCTGAGCCGACGCATTAATCGGTACAAAATTCACATGGAAAACCTGGCAAAAAGACGTTCTACTTCATTTGGAGTGTAGTATCCTGCGCCGCCGTTGTCAGCGACATCGATCCTGATGTCGGTCGATTTTGAGCGGTGTATCGATGCCGTCACTATTGCACAGAGGTCTGCTAATCAAAATATACCAGAAGCGATGTACAGGCAATTCAACCCAGAGTCGGTCTCGCACTGCTCGAACGCATGTGATCCACGTAATTCCACATCACTGCCGGGACTCTTTTAACATGTTAGGCAGCTAAATATCACTGCCGCTAACAGGATAGAACGTGCGCGATTTGTCAAATTCACTGTTGTGCCTTCCACATAGGAATACGCCAACACCGACTCTTCTGAATTGCCTGTAGGCTTAAGTTGGCGCTATTCGCCACGTGGAGCGTGGCACCTAGCTTCCCATCGACAATCGATTTGCACTGTTTTCACAGTCACCAGCGATTCGTCAACATTAGCGACTGCAAATCGCCAGCGCTGGCGATGATGGATGGGAAACATTAGCGACGACCTATCGCCAACATCAGCGGCCGCGGCCACGCTTCGCCGGCTACGGCGACAGCTCACTACACTCCACAGGGAGTATAGCACTAGCCTTAGCGAATGCAATGTAGGTTGTGCTCCGCGCACTGGCTATGCTCCGCGTGGAGTGTTCGTGTCATTGATAAACTATGAGTCTCGCAAACCCAAGAATTCGATTCTTGACTTACTTCTAGTATAAGTTTGTGTTGCTGTTTGATTTCCTTGTGTTGCTGTTTGATTTCCTTCTTGCGTCTTGAACTATTTCCCTCTATGCTTCACTGGCTAGAAGACTCCGATAGAATGATCAATGACTGTTAGCATGAATTTTTCAGGAGAAGGAAAATCAGCTCGAAGGAAAGGAAATGGGAGGACTCGTTCTCAAATCCCGATCAAACTGTTATCATGTGGCCAGAACAAGCTCCAGATCATATCGACATTCTAACGACTTTGTATAAATCACAGAATGACGACCAATATGACGACAAAGTTAGCCTTCATTGGTTTTCAAATTTTTCTCCGTCAATCTTAGAATTCACAAAATATGTATTCTAGGAATGGACTATCGTCGTCGAAGAAGTGACATCGAAAGGAAGAAGGAAACCAATAGCTGCTGTGCCGCTGAATATGCGTCTTTTCATCATGGACCATCCTGATCAGAGGTCGGAGCTGAAACTGAAGCTCAGACCCTTGACGTCTCAGCTGAAGCAGTGCAATTTGGTTATACTTCTTTCAAGTCACTTGCTCAAGGAAGGATTGTGAGTGGACACTTTTCAGTACTATTCAAAGTCTTTGTTCTTCATTTCCAAGCCTTAATGGTTAGGGAGTATCATTGTCAAGCTTTTCTGCTTCAATGTTCTATACTAGTCACTCTTTTATTTGGCTGATATTCCTTGTTTCTCTTTTGGAATCGATAT
>JARK01000262.1:45379-60080 GCA_000688135.1 Ancylostoma ceylanicum | reverse complement strand
CTCTCTCTCTCTCTCTCTCTCTCTCTCTCTCTCTCTCTCTCTCTCTCTCTCTCAAACAAGCAACTGAAGCATTCATTGGTGTTCACAAACAAAACGTTTTACTTTGGAATTTCTTACATTCTAGCAAGGATGACGTAAGCCTTGCTTCGACTGGTTCCCATGCTGATCGCTCCTCTCGAGAACAAAGTGTTTGTGACGTCGTCAATTCGCATCCGCCTGAGGAACAAACCGACAACGGTAGGGAAGATTTCCGTTTTGAGGGTTTTATTTATCCATTTATTACTTTTTTTTTGTTTTTTTTTTGAATTCTTGAAAACATATTTGTATAGACGTGGTCAGTGGCATACATGTTGAAGTCCTGTAATGTCACAACGTTTGTCTAAACAATATTGTAGGCCGCTTCCTCAGTTGTTCTCCTAAGCGATTTTCCTAATCACAGAAAGAGAACCCAGAAAAAGGAAAAATACATGATCACGTACCCTGTTGCCCTTTTAAACACTTGCGAGTCATCCGTAGCATCGTGTAATGTTAGCGATTTTTTATATCTGGTTTATTACAGTGCTAAAGCTAAATTTAACAGTGATTCCTATCCCTGGAACTTTGCTCATGCCATTCCACGGCTTATCCAGTCACTTTCATACTCCCTTAACTCTCAATGAATCACAGTGTATCTCATTAAAGGCAGCACCCACGAAAATTTTTGTCATCGAGATTTTAGAGCAGTCTTGAGTTTTTGGCTACGGTTAGCACGAGGGTATCGGTCAATTTTGGTAAAACTTCTGGAAAGCCGATTTCTGAATGTCCTTATTTCGCTGAGTTAGATCGGAATGATCGAGTTGCGCGGAACAGACCTGACCAAAAAGTCGATAATGCTGCCTCTGTCGGCACGTACTTTTCCGAGGAATTTGGGTATTTACCCGGATTTGCAGTGTTTTTGAGCAAAAGAAAGCGGGAATAGCAAAAGGGAAGGATGACTTTTCCACGAGTATATCCGTGGAGCAAAAACAGAAAATGTAAAGCAAAGGACAAGAAGAATTATAGCTAATTCACAATGAGAGATAATAATTAAACGATACGAGCCGGAAAATGGTAAACAACTATTGAAAAGTGAAAATAGAAAGTTTTCCGGGCAATTATGACCAAAATAGCAGATGAACTGAGGTGAAAAGAGCGCGGAAAAGAATTTTTCATAGGAAAAACTGACTGACGGCAGGCAAAAACAGCTGATCCGTGTCAAGTGTCGCTCCAATGCTATGCTCGCAAAACAGGAGAACTCGTACCAGGAGGCTGGTTTGTACTGTTGTACTGGAGTTCTACTTGTAATATCTCGCGTAAGCCGTGACCTCCGACACCGTTTTTGTCGCAGAATTGTCGGGACTATGCTTGAGATTTGAAAACTTCCAAAAGCTAGAAGATGAAGATTATCGTGGGTGCTGCCTTTAAGACTCAAGAATAATGCTTGAATTTTCACTCGTCTACGAGTTCTCGATAACCAATAATGAATGTGTTCAGCCGAGGCGAAACAGGAACTCGTGCATGTGGCCAACACGATTCAAAATCAAACTTGGCGCACTGTTTCGAAGGAGTCTGTGAAGCCCGGTCTGAAAGTAGCTGATGAAAGCCCATGTGTGCAAGAGGAGTTCCAAACTCCATCTAAGGTGCCGGTGCCACCGAGCACTGGCAGCGTAAACAAGGAGAAGTTGGTCGAGGAACGAAAGCCAGCCCCTGTACAAAAGAACGGTTTGTAGTGTTTGCTGCAGTTGTAGTGGATATAAATCCAAAACCTTATAAATGAACACAACCTCTATTAAGAATCGGATAGCTCAAGTGGTGCAGTGTCTGCAGGAAGTATTCGACCACACTGGCGTTTATCAACCGAGGAAAGAAATGCGTCGAAAGAAAAGGAAAGTTCGCCAACTAAGCCAGTCACTGAGACCTTCTTCAAGGTAGCTACAGTCTTTTAGATCAAGGCTGGTCGATGTCCGCAACGTTTACTCTTCCTCAGTATCGTTATCTTTAGCAAGTCCATCATGGATGGAAATAGTGATAGGTAAAGATAGTGGTTGGCCATGATACGTAGGCAAAGAGAGCGATTTGAGTTGAAGTTAGCGTTGCAAAAGTCGACAAACGCCATTTTAATGCGCCATATTTGCTTATCACTTCTTTTGTATCACAACCAAACCTTGAAGCATCAGGTTGATGAACACTCAAGACCAGTGGAGGTTCCTCAGCCGCAAACACTTGTCACACAATCGGCGTCCCCGAGAACTATAAGGTACGAAAGAAGCTGTTTAGAAAGTTCATTCATGGGTTGCTTTTCTTGACTTATTTTTGTTGTATATCAATATTCCGCTGTAAATTCATCCTCACACAGGGCACACTCTCCACGCGCTCCTTCTCGTGAACGCGTTCCAGAGAGGCTTGAAGGAGAAGCATTATTAGCATGGACTCAACGTGTAACCAATGGCTATCATGGTGTTAAAGTAAATGACTTCACGTAAGTATTACTTTTGAATTGATTTGAGAGGATTCTTTGTCTCCTTTGATATTCAATTATCACGATTTTATTGGGCGTAGAACAGAAAACTATTGGAAGTTTGAAAATGTGGNTGAAGGAGAAGCATTATTAGCATGGACTCAACGTGTAACCAATGGCTATCATGGTGTTAAAGTAAATGACTTCACGTAAGTATTGCTTTTGAATTGATTTGAGAGAATTCTTTGTCTCCTTTGATATTCAATTATCACGATTCAATTGGGCGTAGAACAGAAAAATGTTGGAATTTTCAAAATGTGATGGGGTTTATTTGACATTGTTGTCTACACTTTCATCTTTTCGAGCAAGTCAATACCTGTGGCAGATTGTTGCCGCCGAGCGCTCGGCGAGTTTTTCGCGCCTGACAAAAATGCCGCAGGGCATTCCTCACCACCGCTCGCTGGTCGAGTCAGCCCTGGCAAAAGACTCTGAATGACTCCTTGGCGAGTATTACCGCAGCGAGCGTCATGGCACACCGTACTATGACGTAGACGAGCAAAACTATGTAAGGTACCTAACATAAGTTGTGTAAGCAAACACAGGTCTTAAGTATAAGAAGCCATTTATTATAATAATTTGGCTCCTTTTCTTCCTTTCCGTACAATTCGTATTTCAGAAAGTCATGGAGAAGCGGCTTAGCACTTAATGCACTGTTGCATTCCTACCGCCCTGATCTCGCTGGCGATTTCGATGCACTCGATTTCTCTGAGACCATGAATGGCAGAAAATCAAACGTTAAGAAGGTATTTGAGTTTCGCCCTTGTAATCCGTTATCGGTGTTTTTTCTGAGAAGTCCTCGTCATTCAACGTTTCACTTCCATTTGACAGTTCACATTCCGCAGTTTTAGAGTAATTCTTATCAAAGCGAGTTAAGGGTGGAGAGAGAGAGAGGGAGACAGACAGACAAGCAGACAGACAGACAGAGAGGAAGAAGAGAAAGAAAGACATAAAGAAAGGGAGTTCTCCACCGGATGATGGTGTTCTCAAAATGGGATAATTGGAAAGGGTGAATGGAATTATTTCTAGGGTGGAATTCTAATCAGTTCAGAACCAATACATGCGCAATCGAGGTATTTACTGTGCGGTATACGGTTCGGAATTGCAAAATTCGCTGTTTCCATGACTCCAATTTTGGTATCGGATCAAACCCAAACATATGTTCTGCCCTGTGAGCCAGCCGGTTGACACTTCACAGCGACGGCTTTAGGCGGCTAGGGTGATAAATACAAAAATTTATTTTTACAAATTGTTACTAGTGGCCGTGTTACTGTCATTGAGGCTCTTTTTAGAACCTGCTATGGAAGGTGTTCAGATGCCTGCCGCTATATCTAGTTCGAAATTTTGAGTTGAAAGAATATAATTACAGGCTTTGGCGGTGGCACGTGCTATTGGAGTCAGTGATATACCAGACGAGAACGATATTCTCACTCCTGATAGTAAAACAATAAGGATTCTGCTGGAAAGGTAAGCGTGTTATTCCAACACATAGAACCCTTTTTGCGGCATTCCTTACCGTCACCTTTTTACCAAGCTTGCTTACAAGAAAAGCGCATCCATATGTAGCGCTGTGAAGTTATCAGTGCACAAGTGCAGATGGTCAAATCTGCATAATTTATCATTTCCTTCACTGTCTCAAAATTTCGCCCATACGTCTAGTGTTCCATGCTGAAGTCAAATTTCCAGACTTCGTCGCGTCNAACGATATTCTCACTCCTGATAGTAAAACAATAAGGATTCTGCTGGAAAGGTAAGCGTGTTATTCCAACACATAGAACCCTTTTCGCGGCATTCCTTACCGTCACTTTTTTTTACCAAGCTTCCGTACAAGGAAAGCGCATCCATATGTAGCGCTGTGAACTTATCAGTGCACAAGTGCAGATGGTCAAATCTGCATAATTTATCGTTTCCTTCACTGTCTCAAAATTTCGCCCATACATCTAGCGTTCCATGCTGAAGTCAAATTTCCAGACTTCGTCGCGTTCTTGAAGGCAATACTGACTTGCCAACGCCAACGTCGACTTCCGATCACAGAATTTCACAGCTATACCATATTTCAGAAGCGGAAAAGAAGGTATTGGATGCGTTTGTTAACTTTTTTCATGTGAGCTTCGATGCCAACCATGAGGTTTTTAGGTTATTGACGAGATCAACAGGATCAAGGAGCAGCGCGAGGCCGATTCAGCTGTTGATTATTCGCAAGTAAAGGTACAATATCCTGTTCTTGTATCTAGTCATTTTGTCAAGTTACAAGAATAATCATGCTACCTTGAAAGTCATCTGCACTTCATTCGCTTGAAACTTTTAGGAGCATCCTGATGGCACTGGTGTTGCAAAAACGTCTTTCACGAGGACCGTCCATGTAAGTATGCTTTTCCATTCTTGTAGTTCCCTCGATTTCCTTCTAACTATTTTTTTGAAAGTGNGTCAAGTTACAAGAATAATCATGCTACCTTGAAAGTCATCTGCACTTCATTCGCTTGAAACTTTTAGGAGCATCCTGATGGCACGGGTGTTACAAAAACGTCTTTCACGAGGACCGTCCATGTGAGTATGCTTTTCCATTGATGTAGTGCCCGCGATTTTCTTTTCATTGCATTTTTTTAAAACGTAATTTGCAGATAACTAGTACAACAACTAAGGATAGCAATGGTGGCACAGATGTTATAGGTGATGAACTGGAAAGAGATGTGTGAGTCGCTAGACCCTCTTTTTTTCAGAATTAGAACAGTATTGGGACAATAATTACCAGTACAAGTAATTGGTTACATTGAGTTAAGTTGATTCGAGTTCAGCATAGCAACGATGTGAGCGAATTTGTAATATCTCATACCTTCTTGAAAAAAAAATAGGTATTAGGTCTGGAAAAGCGATTCGGTGATCTCCGCTAACCTGCAGAAACTGTTGCTTTGATAGGTACAGAATGCCATAGACGAACTTCGAATTTCGCCGCAAGCCCAGTGTATTACTCAGTTGAATTCATGTGCATCCCTGACAAAACTCCCGCACTGATCTGGAGAAGAGTCGAAGTTTCCACTCATTTTCATTTTTTCAGTGATAGATTCGACCTTCGCGCACTGACAGCAGATCTTTCCATTGTTTTTCAAAGCTTTCATGTACATTCTTCTTTCTAAGTTTCCTAGTGGTTATATTCCTGCATCAACCGAAAAATATTATTTGGGCCTGGCATTTTTTCTCCAAAACCTGATTTTTTAGGTCATTCCGGGATCATGACGTGTCTGTCACTATGGTCACTCCGACACTTCCGACCATCCGTTCCTCGGTGAGTTTCTGACAAACATTTGAAATTCGAATCTATTAAAACTTTCCACATATTTCGTTAAACTGTGAGTCGACTTCGATTGTGACTTCTTTTACTGTTCCCCTATTAATTGAGTTCTGTTCGTCTTCTTCCTCCCTTCGCTTTTGTTTATATCCGATGCAAAGAAGCCAATTTTTTCCTACCTTCACGAATGCCACCATAAATCAAAAGAAAATATAATCTCACTGCTTCAAACTTGGCTTCTCTTCACTTCATATTTCGCATTATTTGATTTGACAGGCTCGGATACACTTTTCATCTTGCGCAGAAGCGTTTTTTTTTGCGTATTTTCTTTCATGGACTTCAAATTCATTCAGGGACGTTGCACGAGTCCATCAAAGAAAGAAGAACTGCGAAAGAAGGCGCGTCAAATGCTCGAAAATCCTTCTGCTGCAGTTTCAGCAATGAAAACAGTAAATTTATTGTTTTCTGAGTATTTGCCTTTTTTGTTACTATTCTTCATCCATTTAAGCAGTCAAACGATGACAGTAGACGCCGCCAAGAGGCTCGTCGTCTCATCGAAGATGCAGTAACCGATGGAGCCACATATCTTGTTGGGCCAGGTTCGTAACTTCATTTTGACTAAAGGCTTGTTCTCGATCAACTCGCATGATGCTTTAATCAATGCATAATGTTCTGTGATCGATTTTGCCGTGTATTATTAATGTTGTGGTTCTGCTTCTGAAACTGTCATTGTGTTAGTCGAAGCATCTACATCGATGACGAGTTCGCACCGAAGTAGCCGGTCGCATTCGTCTCTCAACGGATCAAGCTCCGACCTGCGGAAAATTGGTTAGAAGATTTTCGTGGACTTTTCTTGGAGTGATTCTCCATTTTCTTAGATTTTTGTGAACTTTACATTTGTAAGACCTTGATCTCATCGGTTTTTTTTTGCGATTAGAGTTTAGATTCCCGGCTGCTTTAATGCTTTACTCATCGATGTTGTCATAAGCATGATCAATTGCGATTATCGATAGTAGGCTGCGTGGAGCCTCTGGGTAGATACGTTTTTCATATGCCTGAAGTAGATCACGTTATTGGATCTGGACCTTTTAACAAGGATGCTTGAGTCACTGACATTGGTATTGTACAACTGAGATTCATTCGCTATCCAGAATCCTGAATCCACTACTCTCATGAGGTTCAAAATCAGGAGAACGGCATCATGCCCAGCTACTCACATATATATATAGTTGGCATCTATGGAGCTGGCGAATTTGTGAAATTCACATAACAGACCACTCCGATACCTTGAACCTCTTTCTTGCGCAGTCTTTATAGCTAATCGTTGCGATGTTTTTTTTTTGTTATAAAACCATAAAGTATGATAAGAAATTGAACATAGCTGCGATTAGCCACGATAGTGGCGTCGGATAGCGATTCGAAAATGCGATGTAATTGCCTTGTTCGCAAAATCGTCAGTTCCATCGGCGCTCACTATAAATGTATGCGAGTAGAATGAGGTCGGCCATGCTTCAACATGGACCACATATTTTTGTTTGAGAGGTACTGGTCCCTCAGGTTGAGTTGCTCTCTGAAAACCAAGAAAAATTTACTACTTTTGTAGAGGTTGTTGTGTGTTGTCATTGTGTTTAATGTTCAGAGTTAGTACGACCGACGATTACCATCCATACGTTCAACAAACGCGACCCTTCGCCTGTTCTACAACGAAAACAATGTCAGCATGCATGGTTGTTGTGATTGAGTGCTTTTCAGTTGTTTAGAGTTCTCACATTGTTTTATTCACAGTATTATATTCTTAACAATGGTCATCTTTTGTGAAATTTGGCATTGTTTCAGATGATGCTACTCCGGTGATTCCTGGAATGGGTCGTCCAACACAAATGATGAACGATCGTCTGAAGGTAGTATTTCTGTTTAGCAAGCAATCATTGAGACACTGTATTTTCGAGAGACAAAGCACACAATAGTACAGTGCTTTGGTTTATTCTGTTGCTTATCCAGTGCTTTACTCCTATAGTTGCTTCCGGTTGCGCCCATGCTAGTTTTTTTTCAGTTCTCTTATCATTTTGCACGTCATTCCCGCTTTCATATGATTTCATACGGTGGAAAAGTGTATTTTATGACCTTTTATTGCTCTTTTTTGGAAATCAGATCTCTTTAATTGAAGCTTTTTTATACCAGCGTAAATTTAATGTACAACAGACTCCACTGATCGATGCCCACAACACCCTCTAACTGTCTGCATATCCTCAATTTCATCAATATCCCCGTTCTCTCGTCTGATCATTCTTCTTGATTAAACTTCTCCAAGTAGGTGGTGAGGCAAATGTGCAAGGACATGCAGTTCTATAGTTTCGACTTCTATATCTTGGTCATGTTTACTGAATTGTCGTCGTGTTCTTCCTATTTTAGTCTTTGTTCGTTCACTGAGATTCCTCACATGTATTTCTCTAGTGCACCTACTTTGCTTCTTTTTTTCGAATTTCGAAGACAAGCTCCCACCTCGTTTCCATTATTTTCATCCTGTTCTGAAAGGGGTGAAGTGGCACCCTCAGAGCATTCTGGATGCGCCGTGTCTGGCGTTTGATGGTTGTCCTCTCAAACGGTTCATAGTGTTGTGCTGTTGAAGGATACATTGAACTCCGGGCGGCCGGATGAAAGGTACGGGTATCGCGGCGCGATTGTTTTGGGCAGACACGCAGAGGAAAGTTGAGACGTTGCTATCCCCCACCACCTCGTCGCGCGCTTTTGCCAATCGAGGGTGCAGCAGGCAACCAGAGTGGCGCACCGCGGCACCTGCGCCATTCCCCCGGTTGTTTGGAGTTCACTGTAGTTGAGAAAGTATGGAAAATTCTGTTAGATTTCTACTGCAAGCATGCCAGAATAGGCTTGGAGGTATTCTCTACTGTGGTATAACGCTTTGTGTTGTGTTTGTAGTCTCGTGGTGGTGGATCGTCGTCTGCCTTTGACAGAGTGAAGAGGTTTGGAAGTATGCGAAGTCAAGAACTGAAGGAAGCTATGGCACAATTGGCCAAACAGTACGGGGTAAGAATTATGTATGTGTTTAGAGGCTTTGCTGGTTGTGATAGATCTGGTTTGTTAGATCTTATGCATCGGTATGAATTGCTATTGAGTTAGAATATATCCCAGTCATGAGTGTTTCATTCTGCTTCTGTCGCGATAAGATATGTTGTGATGTGTTTATGTTACAATGTTTTTTTTTTGCATGAAAGGCAAAGACCCATCGACATGCCGAAATAAGAAATCAGCTGAAAAGAATAGACATCTTTTTTGTTAAAAAGTAGCAGAACTGAATACTAAACTGAGTGGTAAGTGGCTAGGAAATGTTATCCTTTCAGAGCATCATGTCGAAATTCTAAAGAGGATTATTTTTTTAAATTATGCGTGAATACGTAAAAAAAACCAATGCTAACTCAAGAGGTAAAACTGGAATCCAAGAAATAATCTTTGTGATGATGGGATAAAATGGATCTGAAGACTTACGGCTGAATTTTTTTAGATCAATGATACACCAAGTGGTTCTCAATCATCTGTCGGTGCAACGCCCACGAGGAAAGTCACATCACAATGGGAGGTATAGAATTTCCACTGTCTTACAATACATCAGGCTAACTTATCTGTAGTTAATAGGTTTTCTTTTGTTTTACCTTCATACCCTGCCTCTTGCAGTGATTTCGCATAGGTAGTCAGTGGTTTCACACTTTTGCAGTATTTTGAGGCTTTTTATGAGCTCTAAGTTATATTTTAATAGGTTCATGCTTCCTTCTATTTGAAAGCACAATTTTTTGTACTTTCCAGTTTCAAAGTATTTCAAGTAATTTTTATCAGAATTTCACATTAACTTGCAACCATTCGCATTAAATTGAATATATTAGGCTTATGAGAGTTTTTTTTTGTTGATTTTTTTCTACAACTCTACGAAACTATAACCTCGATGGTGGTGCAATTCCTGTCTACAGTACCACTATCTCTGTCACTTAATAGAAAGGTCGACTGCATGTCATATTGACACATGGGTTCATAATTGCCAGTCCTTGCCAGTTGCCAGTCATTACAAGGTGCACCCGCTATTACGGCCAAAATTAGGTGTGTCAGGTCACTAGTTCAGAGGGTGAAAACGTTTACAGAATTATGTAATCAGAGCAAAGTACTCAAAAATTCTTGAAGGGTATTGCGCAATATTAGTGGAGATCATTCTTGAACTGCGCATTCGCGGTCATTAGAAAGATCGAAAGAAGAAAATCGCTCACTAACTCCAGTCGAAGCCACCGATTCGAACTGTATTCTGTTCGTATCGTTGCAGAAGGATGTTGATGACATAGAGGGCACTGCAGTCGAGCAACAGCGTATTCAAGAGCGACTTGGTGACGTGACAGCACAAGCGAGTGCAATTCAGGCGAAAATTCGAGAAACTGGTGTGTTTCTTCGTAACAATCATTTACCTCTTGGTTTTGATTCGTTCACGCTCTCTAGCGTTCTCTATTAATGACGTTTGGTTGCAGAACAAGGAAGCTCGGAGGAGCAAACTTTGTTGGAAACCTACATGAACCTCACTAACGAGAAAAACTCCCTAGTTGGGAAGCAAGAGTACTATAACATCATTGAGAACATAAGGTATTTCTCAGAAATCATTTTCGGAGTAGCATCCGTTCTTCATTTTAAATTATTTCTTTCAGAGAAGCTAGTCGCCACATTGCCGATCTTAACCAACAGCTAGACAGCCTAACGAGGAACACTCCTGATGGTGAGTCATACAGATTGATCTATCGAGTGAATTTTCTTTCGGAGGTTTGATGAATTCCCCTATTTGGATTTGTTTTCATAAATGCTCATTTTGGTGTTCACACTAGTACATTATTTCCAATCGTGGTTGGTGAGGAACTAGCACTGAAAGGGTATCAAACTATGGTTTCTTTTTCGTTAAAATATTTATTATAAGGATGATCATTTTCTTTACGCAAACGGCTGCGAATTCGCCACAAGATATGCGTTACGGAGCGCTGTCTGTTCTCGCGTAACAAATCTGTTTTTTTTTTTTCAAATTAGCAACGTAAAGAATAACTTACTTTTCTCGTTTAAGCAATACAGAGGAATAAACCTGCAAAATGCACCTAATAGTATTTTCCGGTTTCCCACCTCTATTTTACAAAAAAAAAAAGACATAATTAGGGCCTGTTGGTTAAGACATAGGATTCATTCGAGCTTTTCTGGTTTTTGATAAAGTTCTCTGAGGAAATCATAGTGAAAATGATTCATGGTAGGACGATCGAAGAGATGTTTTACATCTAAATTTGCGTTTCTTACTGCAATTACCGTGTTGAAAGTGTCATTTCTAACACTACTCGATTTTTTTTACCAGTTACCTCCGAAATGCGGTGCACTGAATCGCAAGCAATCGATTGATTCTTCTTTAGATTATTTCAAAACCGCTGAAGAANGACTTGGTGACGTGACAGCACAAGCGAGTGCAATTCAGGCGAAAATTCGAGAAACTGGTGTGTTTCTTCGTAACAATCATTTACGTCTTTGGTTTTGATTCGTTCACGTTCTCTAGCGTTCTCTATTAATGACGTTTGGTTGCAGAACAAGGAAGCTCGGAAGAGCAAACTTTGTTGGAAACCTATATGAACCTCACTAATGAGAAGAATTCGTTGGTTGGAAAGCAAGAGTATTATAACATCATTGAAAATATAAGGTTTTTTTTTTCAAAGATCATTTTTAAACTATATTACTCGTACTTGATTTTGAGTCACTTTCTCCAGAGAAGCTAGTCGACACATTGCCGATCTTAACCAACAGCTTGACAGCCTAACGAGGAACACTCCTGATGGTGAGTCATACAGATTCATTTATCGAGTGAATTTTCTTTCGGAATTTTGATGAATTCCCTTATTTGGATTTGTTTTCTTAAATGCTCATTTTGGTGTTCACACTAGTACATTATTTCCGATCGTGGTTGGTTAGGAACTAGCACTGAAAGGGTATCAAACTATGGATTCCTTTTCGTTAAAGTATTTATTATAAGGATGATCATTTTCTTTACGCAAACGGCTGCGAATTCGCTACAAGATATGCGTTACGGAGCGCTGTCTGTTCTCGCGTAACAAACCTTTTTTTTCAAATTCATAACGTAAAGAATAACTTGCTTTTCTCGTTTAAGCAATACAGAGGAATAAACCAGCAAAATGCACCTAATAGTATTTTCCGGTTTCCCACCTCTATTTTACAAAAAAAAAGACATAATTAGGGCCTGTTGGTTAAGACATAGAATTCATTCGAGCTTTTCTGGTTTGTGATAAAGTTCTCCGAGGAAACCATATTGAAAATGATTCATGGTAGGACGATCGAAGAGATGTTTTACATCTAAATTTGCGTTTCTAACTGCAATTGCCGTGTTGAAAGTGTCATTCCTAACACTACTCGATTTTTTTACCAGTTACCTCCGAAATGCGGTGCAGTGAATCGCAAGCAATCGATTGATTCTTCTTTAGATTATTTCAAAACCGCTGAAGAGAAAGATCGCACTGATGAGCTCATGGAATCGTACATGGACGCGATTCAAAAGAAGGATGATCTTATTCAAAAGCTGTTCGCTACCGAGGAGCAACTGTGAGTATAGTTTTTGTATCATGCTTGTGTTTTCTGTATATTTTAATTTTCCGTAATTTAAAATGTAATTATCCGATCTGACCTACTTTACCCTTCTTCATGCATAGTTTTTCGTTAATATTGATTTAATTTCTCTTTTATAGGCTAGAGGATGAGAACCGCCTAAAATCCCTAACACTAGAAAGAGCCAGCAATTTCGTGCGAGGGAACGACGAACCTCTTACAGCTAGTCGACGAATCATGACTTGGCTGAGAGGATAAGCTAACGTTTTTGTTTCATTTTTCAATCTTTCATGCATTGATTTTGCTAATCTCTAGTGTTTAATAAGAAATATTTCGAATTTTACAACCTTCTCCTAATTTGCTGCAGTTCATACCGAGCTTTATTGATGTTTTCATTCTCCCGTTCAGTTAGTATCTATGCGGTACACCACTGCTTAATTTGTTAGATATTTTCATTATTTGCTCCATCGGAACATCAGAACGAGTTTCTCTTTCTGTCTAGGAACAAAAAACTAGTGATCTAATTGGTTGCCATTCAGATTGCCCATGTTACCAGTACTTTGATTTTTGTGATCATCTTGCTTGTCGTTCATACTTGTCTCGCGATTGTTTCTTCTTGCATCGTCCTTATGTTTTTTCATGACCTAGTCAGTCTTTACATATTAGATTTTGATACATAGCAAAAGCAAAAGACGTTCATAGATGTAGAAGTTTTATCTAGGTTACGTTGTGTACATAGCAGATGTTACTTTTCAAAACGCGGTGCGCGAAGTACAGGAATGTGCTCCTTTCATGCAATGATGTATAAGGTGAAGCTTCTGTGCATAAACTTGTAATTATTTATGGGTTTCGTTTTTTTCTGTTTTCTCTGAAAGCAAAATCATCATTCTTCGTTGCTGTCTTCCTTCTCTGTAGCGGATAAAGAGATGATCTCACTCTCTGCGAATAGTTCCGGCAAAGCTATGCTTTCTGTCGGTGATGGAATTTCAGCTAATGATGCTAAGAATTTACTGCATTGGAATCGAAGTGGCATATAGACATGGTAGAACAGTTCGTGAGATGAATTGAGAGTGGAAAAAGTGAAGAAAACTAAAAAGGGAGATTGTTATTCATGGTCTGACGTTACAGCTGAACTCGCAGGTGTGTTTGGAACCACCCCTTCACCTAATCTGCCAGTTTTCTATATCTTAAATGTGAAAAATGTGGTCCACATGAGGTGTGACGAGGGGAACCATCTACAAATTTGCACCAATACAAATAAGGAGTATTTACTTTTGCTCAACAGACACAAAAATTCTATGGTCCCACACCTCACGTTCAAAATGCCCGCCATCAGCTTAAATGCATCTCTTCCGGGAATTCCTGGTGATGCGCGCGGTCATTTCCGGCGAAATTTCGTCCCGTGCTGTCACCAAGGCTCTCTTCAGAGAATACATTGACTTGTGTTTAGAAGAGCAAACTATTAGCTCCAAGATCGAAGAGATAGCGAAAATTCAAAGGATTGGGATCGGGCGAGGTTTACGGACAAACATCTTCTGCCCAGAAACCCGAAGACACTTCTCGCACCAGTCCAGGGTCTTCTTTGCGCAGTAGGTCTTCTCTGCTTACAGTCAATAGCTTTGGGATTCAGAGGTATGTGTGCGATGTTTTTCTCACCTTGTTTCCACAGCGGTTCAAGTCGCGACCGCTTAAGAGAATTTTTGTTAGGAAACGAAATCCAGAATTTTATGCACAGTTGTAGTAGGATAATGTACTTTGTGGAGAATACCTTGTTTCCTTGCTTTCTTAGATGATATTTGTAGTGATGTCGCAGAAACTGACCTCTTCATCAAATATGAGAAGACAATCTTAAGGTAAAAACACAATTATCAAAGTACAAAAGTTGACTGATACCCGATTTTCAACCATGTGAATGCCGTAATCTACGTTTCCATCTAAATGTTTGGATTAGCTTCTCACCGGATTTGTTTAGGTGTTGTAAGCAAGAGAAATGCACCGATCTCTTCTTCACTGGCTGTTTACACTGTGAAAAACTGGAAAAACTTCTGCGTTCGAACCACTTCGTGTTAATTTACTATGTGAGCACATGAAGTGTTCAAATTCATGTTTTTTTTTTGCAGGAAAACTTAATTGTTTATTTCTATTATTATTTTTAAATAGTTTTTACTATTTATTTAATATTATTATTAGTATTTCTATTAATTTTGTTTTCCACCCGGGTCCCCAAAACGGCGGAGAGCCCGATTTTT
>JARK01000262.1:8704-44300 GCA_000688135.1 Ancylostoma ceylanicum | reverse complement strand
CTGCTTCATACTGATAGCAAAGATACAGAACGTGATGTACGTACAAGGATGAGGAATGAGAGCATCCATCCATAGTAGGTGTGAAGTTCCAGGGCAGTTGGTGGTCGTTTACTGTTTAACCTGGTTCTGGTAGCCTTTGTCCTGCTGCACATACCACTTTTGCCTCCGACCTACATATGTCGTAACGTTGCTGTGTTTTAGGTATCGAATTAAAGGCAGCACCCACGATAGTTTTCATGTCAAAAATTTTGAATGTTTTGGGGTCTGAGCGATAGTCCCAGTAGTTCTACGTAAGTTGCACCACCAAAAGCGTCCACATTCTCGAGATATTACAAGTTGAACATGATGGGATCCCCAGGCGAGTTGTGGCGGATTGCGAATCAGCTGTTTTCTGCCCCGATCTGTCAGTTTTCCAGAGGTAACGATTGTTTCTAATGCTCATTTCGAAAAATTTCCAACTTTTATGATCTGATTCCCTCTATTTAGGTCCTCTTAATTGTTATTCGACCATATCAGCCCTTGTTTTATTCAGAATTGTCAAGTTTTTACGTATGGTATGAATTTCAGTTTTTTTTTGCTCTTTACACTTAACCATCAATTTTCTTTTTTTTTCATGGGGAATGTTTCCGTAGTGATCATTTTAATTCCTTTTTGTTTCTGATTTTTCTTCTTTAGAGAAGCTACAGAATTAGTCAAATATCCATTTGCGCTAAGAAATTTGTCGACAACAAAGGCAGCGTTATCGACTTTCTTGATCTACTCCATCCGCGTAACTCGGCCGCTTTGCCACGAAGCAATGAATTGGTAATATCCGAAAACCATTTCACAATGAGTTCTGGGACAAATGGACACTTTATGTATGTTCCTCATCGCTAAATACCCAAGATCTCGTTGAAACCTGGGTAACGAATTTTTTCGTGGGTGCTGCCTTTAAGACTATGCGCAGTCGGCAAATTCGTTGAATTTTACTTTGTGGATTCAAATCCGGACGATCAGCAGGAGATGACACCCATAGTATGTATTTGTGTAGGGTATCTTCTCTAAAATGCCAAGAGCTCGCGGGTTTCTGAAGATTCCAAGTCGAGATGAGATCTTGAATCAGACCCAATGAAAGGTGGGCAGTATACATACATATTATGAGCAAAAGCAAAATTGTTCCCGACGTATTTAGCGTACTTGAAGCACGTCATTGGCCTCAACAGCTCAAAATGCTTCTATCTGCGCAAAAATCTGAGAGATTTTGGGTAAGTGAGGCTAACATCGACAGCGGTCGTTTTTTAACACTTCATTACACCATGTCTATACTACAGTAATTTTGTGATAAAAACTCGAAACGATTGGCAACGATCTCAGTCAGGATTTCAGTTAGAAATCCTGGAGGCTATTAAGCGCTTCATCCTTCAAGATGAATGTAGAACCAATTGAACGTTTTCGGAGAGATTAAGGGCTTGGTTGGCATGGATTGGCAGTTGCACCTCCTCCTACAGCGACACGGCCCCGCCCCTCTTCCTAAATGTCTTGACGGGATTTCCATAGACGGGTAACGTATAGGTATTGACCAATGTGTATATGTACAGTGCCTGCACAGTGGGAAACCGACTTCCTTAACCAGAGCGTCTCCCAAGGAGTGGCGCTCGCAAATGCAAGCTATCGTGAATGTGTTGCTCCTGAGCTCCACCTTTCATGCTTCATCACGCAAGATCTATAAGAAGAAATACATGGTGCACCCATCTTCAATTTTTTTCCTTATCGCGTGATTCTGACTTAATAGTTCATTCCTGAAAGTTGACACCAAATAAAAGTTATGTTTCTGATTTCCGGATATTTATTTATTAATATGCTTATGCGCATATAAATACAACATAAAATATGTGAAGAATATAAATACAAGTATAAAAATATTATAATTTGAAAACTGTTGTCATTTTCGGGAACCCGATGAGGAAAGGAAATCGAAGTTGAACGAACACGCTCCGACATCGTTCACCCATCTGTCGTAAGCAGAAACGAATTGATCCTGAAGAAGAAAAAAAAATGGTGAAAAAAATCTGAATGATACTCAGAAGGTGGGAAACGTGGGAAATAGCGCCTTCATTTCCTGCATTTCTCGCGTCTTTCACGCAGTTTCGTTCCTACCTATGAGTTTACCATCCCCAAAAACCTCGAAATTTGGAGAAATCTCCAGTGTAAGGATTACCGCGGGGGCTGCCGATGTAGACCCACCGGGATTTTTTTCTGCAAATCGATGCCTAGTTATTTAGTTTTATAATTGAATTTATTTGAGGATGCTCCTACTGCTTTTCCGCTGGAAGCGACAGGTTTCCAGATCCGTGCCCAGAATATCTATACTTTACTTAATTGGCATTTTCTGTCCGTTTGTGTGTTTAAGAGAACCAGCCATTATAGGAAAAAATTGACTACGTCACGATGTTGAGCATGTCGAGTTATGTACGAAAAGTGTGCAAATTTTGATTTTTACCTTGACGGACAGCTGTTTCGGTCCACTTTCCGTCGCTGGGAAGACCAACAGTTGTTTACACCACAATGAAAATGAATGAGTCTCAGTGTTTGTTGTTCTCTGTTTATCAGGTCATACATATGCAAGACATGATGAAGGTGGGTATGTTCCAGAGACAAGCAGAGGAAACAGAGGTCCCACGGTGTGATAAGGGTGCAGTGGCGTCCGAAAGTAAGGAAACGCTCCGATTCGGGTCTAACGGTGCGATAAGGATGCGCCAGCGTCCAAAAATAGGGAAACATCTGGGGACGGGTCCGACGGTGTGATAAGGGAGCGCCGGCGTCGAAAAGCGGGGAAACACCCGGAGACGGGTTCAACGGTGCGATAAGAGTGCGCCGGCGCTAAAAGGTGGAGCAGCGCTTCCAGCCAGGTCCAACGGTCCTGTTCAAAGTTGAAAGACGACACCCTACTGTTTCACAGCTTCGGAGCCACAAAGCGTGAGGTTGCGAGAAGAGAGAGTCACAGATGTAGAATGATCATCATGGTGTGAGGATGATGTCACATAGAGGCAACGCGAGCGAAGCGAGCAAGAAAGGAAGCTTGGGAGTCCGGCGTTAGCCTGGCGATCAGGCTGGTATGTATTTAATTATGATTTTGCTTCCCTCTCGAGAGGAAGTTCTACGCTTGTCACAGGCGTACTGACCGAAAAGAGAAATCCTGGTGATACTATTAGGTTCAGAGATTGAAACCAAGAAAAAAAGGAAGAGGAAAGAAATAACGGTCGTAGAAAAAGCGGGGCGAATGTTGTGGTTCTCTGCTACATACACATATGCTTCTTATGCTACTCAAGAAGTATATTTAACGAAGAACAGCTGGTTACCTAACGATGATTATATGTTCTGCAAGTTGATTGTGGAGAGGCGAAAGTTTCCCCTTCATATCGAAAAGAATATCAAAAGGAGGAAGTGGTATAAATCACTCATTTTTCACCTCGTTTCTATCACCGTACAGGAACTAGATAAGGAAGAGCTTTCTCCTGAACTCAGCAGTTCTAGTGGGTAATACTAATTCCAGGTAGGAAATGGCAAGAAATTATGGAAGAGGTTTGAGGTAGCTCTGAATTTTCTAGCGAAATAATGCCATTTAACGGGAGAAAACAATTATATTAGGGTGGTAAGGAAGTCTGAAGCCGATTTTTTTTAAAATGACAAAACCTTCGATTCTTGGTGGATACCACGACGTACCATGTGGTATCATTCTCTACCATTATCACTTTCGAAACTGGTGAAAGACTCCTCCATTCTCGACGCCATCAAAGGAGACCCGGGCTGGGATTCATGAAACGCTAACCATACAAACCAACAATGGCTAGCGTGATTGGTTCCCTCATACAATACGTAATGTTAAGAGACGCAGGACGCAAAATTTGGTTTGCTAACCTGGTTTCGCTTGTTTTTGCTCTCATGAATCCCAGCCCCGGAGGTTACCATCCGCAGTCTCGCGACGAGACTCAGATGTATCCATCCAGCAGACCTCAGTCGCCTCCAGGATCTCGGCTACAGAAAAGTGCTGACTCGATGGATCACTCATGTCTTGACCGATGGCAAGCGGTTCACCCGGGTATCCATTTGTCAGTCTCACTTTCTCCGCCCTCAAAGAAAGGAGTTACTGGAAGACTTCATTACTGAAGACGAGAGTTGGGTCTTCTACGACTCCAACGCGCATCGTGCCGTGTGGCTCCCTCGAGGAGAAGGCCCTCCAATGCAAGTCAAATCGGACCTCCACTCCAAGAAGTGTCTGCTTTGCTGTATTTGGGATTCGCGAGGAATGTTATATTACGAACTGCTCCCGCAAGAACATACCATCACCGGAATCGTTTACACCAATCAGCTTCGGAAACTAGCGGACGCTGTTCGTGCAAGACGGCCGAGACGAGCTTCTGTCCACCTGCTCCACGATAACGCTAGGCACCATGTAGCTAAAGAGACATGTGATATGTTGGACGAGCTGGGCTGGGGCACGGTTCCACATCCGCCCTATTTTCCTGACATTGCCCCTTCTGACTATAACTTATTTCGTCCCCTCAAGGCATTCCTAGCTAAGGAAAAATTCACCGAATTTGAAGATGTTGAAAGGGCGGTCAGCGAATTTTTTGATACTCAGTCTCCCCATTTCTGGGAGAAGGGGATCACTGACCTGCCTATTAAGTGGGACATTGTAGTGGCTAACGATGGTGATTATATTGTTGAGTAAATCCCGTTGCACGCCGAGTAAGGAAATAAAGAAGAAAAAACATGTAAATCGGCTCAAGACTTTCTTACCACCCTAATATTTTCTTCACATGAACCTCGGAATTATCATATCATCATCACTTATCATTGACTTCAAGATGCACCAGGTGGGTAGTGGACTTAATTCGGTGAGTTTGATGATCAATCTCCACACGCTCCGAGGTGATCTGTAACGCGATGAAGTACGCAGAGTAGCAAATCTGTGCATTTCAGAATTTATGAAGTCGGACACCGCTATGAAAGAACATCTGTCTCTCAGCGGGCGCAGGGCAAGACGGGTAACATACATAGCCCAAAAGCTGAACCAAAGTGATAGTTCCATAGTTTTTTGCTCTCTATTTTTATCATTCTTTTGCAAAATAAGGAGATCATAGACGAGACCATACTGATTTATGCGCAGGTGCAGTTGCAGTGCCGCGGCAACACAGTTTCATTCGTGTAAAACCGGTTTTTACACGCACAACCTGAGCCCTGACAAGTCCTACAGGTCCCCACTCTTGTTATCCAGTAAAGACTGAAGTAATACGCGTCAATACGTGTCACAATCTGGTAAAATTGCATCGCGGATGGTTTGCGTAGCGGTTGCGATGCGATTCATCCGAAAACACTTCGCGTGGATCATGGTGAGCACGAGAATACACGGTTATACACCAGGAATGAGCGGAGATTATCTTAGACCCGGATAACGGTGCTGCTAGCGAATACATGGATCAAACACGACGGATTACGGCTGAGGGTTCGTCGTACGGACACCACCCACCAAGATAACATACATGGAGAGCTAAGGTTGACCGAGAGCTTCCTTCTCTTACTTTACTCCAAAGATCTAGACCATTGACGAATCCTAACGGAAAAGATGTTGTAATATGTGTCACAAATTGTTTTCTGTAAATGACGTCTGTCTTCCATAAGAAGCTACAAATTGAAAGCATCGATTCCTGCCTTATCCGAACCACAATCCGGCGCTAAAGGCCAAGATAACGGACATATTTATATTTATTACATAAACTTACGCTTATGTGGATATAAAACGAAAAAAGAAGGAACAATTGGAACAAAACAATAACAATAAACACAACAGTTGCTCCGATTAGAGTAACCTTAAGTAGCAACTGGGAGCATAAACGTTTGAGGCATTATGGGCTAAGGCAGTGCGCAAGCATCCTTTTAAATGCTCTGTAGCTGTTAGGTATTGATTGATTTTTTCGAAGCTTGTCAAACTTAGTAATAGTTCTGTAGGTGAAAAAATAACGTCTGCAATTTAGTCTGGCTGTTTTGAGCCGAAGTTTCACAGCTCCTCCCCAGATCATCGAAGGTCTCAATACGAATAGGTCCTCAAGCTTAAGGCCGCACTCACCATGAATAATTTTGTGAAGCAGAAGAAGATCGTCAACTTCTCTGCGGAAACTGAGCTTCCTCAGACCAAAATTTTTGTTTCTTTCGTTACCATTGGGGATCTGGTCATAGACAAATCCAAGAACGCGTACCATCAATTTTCTGGTAAATGTATTCTGCGCTCGCTCTAGTCTCTCTATACTTTTTCGATTATGGGGGCAGAACACTGGAGTACCATATTCTAGGATAGGCCTAATAAAACTTTTGTAGGCTCCTAAATAAACCATGCTAGTCCTGGTGGTTAGAGCCCTGAAGAGATTATGCACCACTCTCATTGCTTTGGAGGCGACAGTGTCACAATGTGCATCAAAACTGAGATTACTAGCGATTATGAATCCAAGATCCTTGACGTGTTTCACATTTGTAATAGGTGTTCCTGCCAAAATGTACTCGAAGCTAGAGATTGGTAAACCCAAATGAAGCCTTTTTGTTTTTCTTTTCTTAGATAGTGGTAGGTCCCATTCCTGGGCCCTTTCCTCAATTGTGTTGATTGCATTCTGTAACGATGTCGCGTCGTCATTATAATTGATGGTGCGGTAGATTTTGAGGTCATCTGCAGAACAGGTGAACCCTATATTAGACCCAAGTAGCAATTGCGGTAGCTCATACGTGTACACATTGAACAGCACCGGAGAAAGGACACCGCCTTGGGGCACGCCGCTAAATGCATGCCTAGGCCTAGAGGAAGGTCCGTTAAACCGTACTGTGGAAATCCTGTTAGAAAGAAAGGAACTTATTCAGGAGACGATAAGAGGGTGAACCACAACTCTCAATAGCTTGTATAGGAGTTTGTTGTGAGATACCTTATCAAACGTCTTACAGAAATTGAAGCAAATAACATCAACATCCTTTCCTTCATCTCTGAGAGAAGTCCAGTTATTTAGAGTTTGGATCATTGCGGTTGCCGTGGAATTTCCTTTTTGGAAACCGTGCTGTTAGTCCGAAATTACGGAATGAGTTTGCAAATGAGCTAGGATGGTCCAAAAAGATGGCCCAAAACCTACGAATACAGGGTGGACCAAAAATACGGTAACAACACGTATATTTCTTTTGAAAAAAGAGTTTTCTGCCTTGAAATCGAACTCAGCTGGAAGGTTGTTTCGAGATGTTTTACCTCCAGCGCTTAGGTTTATCCTCAAAGGATTTATCTCCGTCTGGTTCAAGACTGGAGATTCTAGAAGCTGTTGGATTTGCCTTGTGGTTCATTTCTCCAGGACACAATCAGTTGGGTTATTAGGATTTCGAGGCACTCAAGACCTAGGCTTGTTCTACGGTACGGTCAGTGCTTTAAAATCTGCGAAATAAACGTGATGTCGCGTCGGAAGCGCCGCCTCGCCATAACTCCGTTCAACGTGTACCATTCGCAATGAGAAGCATACAGGCGCAATCAGACTCTCTGATCTACCGGATGCGCTATCTAGAAGTCGAAAATCATAAAATTTTTGCAATTCTGCTGACTTCACAGCAGGCTGGCGTTAGTGACAACCCTACGCGCGTCGAGTCTCGTCTAATTGTATCCTCAGGTACCGAGTCGTAGGAATTCGTAGGAGACTGAAAATTCCTTAGAAAGACTCCCATTTATAGAGAAGATCTAATGCCAATATGATGTTTTCTATCCTTTCTGACAGTCTCACATCTCGCACATTTCAGAAATCAAAATTCAAAGTTTTGAATCCAACATTTTCACTAAGACTTGCGATTTGGGTTACCATCTTTTTCATAACCTAAGTTTCCAAAAGTTCTTAAGAGTAACCAGCGCCATAATTTCCAAATTTCGAAAAAATGAAATTTTCGTGATTTTTGGTTCCAGTTTTAAGAATATTCAAAAATGTGCCTCGAAAAACGAAGGATGAATTTGACACCAATCATTTGCGCGCCGCCGTTCGCGACTTCACTGAATGCCTCGGGATCTGATTTCTAGCGATGGGAGGATATTCCTGGAGGTTGTCTTGTTTATTAGTCAGCCGGAGGCAATGAACATAAATCATAGGACAATGCTCCGAATTACAACGAAATTCCTTTTTTTATCTGTCATTTTTTTCGCTTACCGTAATTTGGACCACCCTGTAAGGGCTAAACGGTTAACCAGATACAGCCAAATATGGATAATCCGCACATGCCAGCCATACACCTTGGAACACATGCATAGTTGAAATCACCACGGGTAAAGGTGTTGACGAAAGCGTCAGGAATGGGTAAGACGGTGCGGTGTCGATGCGTGGGTAATCTTAGGTGTGGTGTCGATGCGTGGGTAATCTTACCTGAGTAATCTCTCTGCAGCCCCAAGACTACATACAATACCACTTTCATTTACTTGCGGAGAGGGAGTTTGACCTCGGTTAGCTTACCAAGCTTCATCAAGTTCTGCTTCATTCTGAGCTACATATTTGCGGAGCTGTGGCAACACTCCCAACACGGCTCGCCCCTTTCTGTACGAGGCCCGCGCCGAGCGCCGCACATCCGCCATTGTCGACGAGCACACAGCAATCCGCAGGTAACAGGCTCGATGTGTTCATTATTACGCGGGCGCTCGTCTCCACGAGAGCGGCGGCATTAGTGGCGGCGTGCGCGACGGGTCCGCGCGTGTATGGGCGTGTGTGCGCGTGCTGCGGCGTGTGTGCGTGAGCGCGCGAGTGCTTGGCAGCCTTCCAAAAGCTGGCAATCGAGAAGGGGCGTGGCCGGTCCATGAATCGATGCCGTTCCGTCGTCGTCGTCGTCGTTGCAGCAGCAGTCCACTAGCCAGCAGCAGCAGCAGCAGTAGCAGTGACATCCGAATCGATCCATGTGCTGAGCTGCACCTGCGTCCGGATGCGTTCGCCCGTCTAAGATCCCTTGCGTCGTGCCGCACCACTACAGTACTCCTACCGTAATCGCCACCAACTAGCACGTGGACACGAAAACTGCGGCCGCCCGGCAGCCAGCTGTTTATGGGGTCGGTGCGCGACGCGCCGCACACTATTGCGCAGCTTGTAGCGCACTGTATTCAGTGTTTCGGTGAGTGGATGAGATGTGGGCGCGAGTGATTCTTGAGGGAGAGAGAGTGCCTTGGTAATGCGTTCTTGGGAGTTCCCAAACGGGAATAAATCATTCTTTTAAAGCTTAAGTTCTATGTGAGGCTCTGACAGTCTATAATTTTTCTCCTCCACCAACAGTTGGGTGCGAAGTCTACCTTTACGGAATTTCCCTTCTTATACTTATTTATTTGCTTGTTTATCTATTGTAATATTAACTTCATGGATGACGTCATTCCATCCCGGACAAACCGTAATTTATTCTCTTGTTTTTCCAGTGGTTCTTGATTTTCTCCGTTTTTTTTTCATTTTCCTCATTTTTTTCTCCATCTTCCCTGATTTAACCACCTATGCTTACCAGTTCTCCTACCTCTTCCTGATCTCTAGGGAGCTGTTTTGTGCTAGTTTTCCTTATTTTTCGTACTTTGAGTCCTATAATGGAGTGAATAAAAATAAACCTCTTTATTCCTGTGTAACATTTGGTATGGATCCATTTAAGGGTAATTTCTTACAAAATNTGCATAGTTGAAATCACCACGGGTAAAGGTGTTGACGAAAGCGTCAGGAATGGGTAAGACGGTGCGGTGTCGATGCGTGGGTAATCTTAGGTGTGGTGTCGATGCGTGGGTAATCTTACCTGAGTAATCTCTCTGCAGCCCCAAGACTACATACAATACCACTTTCATTTACTTGCGGAGAGGGAGTTTGACCTCGGTTAGCTTACCAAGCTTCATCAAGTTCTGCTTCATTCTGAGCTACATATTTGCGGAGCTGTGGCAACACTCCCAACACGGCTCGCCCCTTTCTGTACGAGGCCCGCGCCGAGCGCCGCACATCCGCCATTGTCGACGAGCACACAGCAATCCGCAGGTAACAGGCTCGATGTGTTCATTATTACGCGGGCGCTCGTCTCCACGAGAGCGGCGGCATTAGTGGCGGCGTGCGCGACGAGTCCGCGCGTGTATGGGTGTGTGCGTGTGCTGCGGCGTGTGTGCGTGAGCGCGCGAGTGCTTGGCAGCCTTCCAAAAGCTGGCAATCGAGAAGGGGCGTGGCCGGTCCATGAATCGATGCCGTTCCGTCGTCGTCGTCGTCGTTGCAGCAGCAGTCCACTAGCCAGCAGCAGCAGCAGCAGTAGCAGTGACATCCGAATCGATCCATGTGCTGAGCTGCACCTGCGTCCGGATGCGTTCGCCCGTCTAAGATCCCTTGCGTCGTGCCGCACCACTACAGTACTCCTACCGTAATCGCCACCAACTAGCACGTGGACACGAAAACTGCGGCCGCCCGGCAGCCAGCTGTTTATGGGGTCGGTGCGCGACGCGCCGCACACTATTGCGCAGCTTGTAGCGCACTGTATTCAGTGTTTCGGTGAGTGGATGAGATGTGGGCGCGAGTGATTCTTGAGGGAGAGAGAGTGCCTTGGTAATGCGTTCTTGGGAGTTCCCAAACGGGAATAAATCATTCTTTTAAAGCTTAAGTTCTATGTGAGGCTCTGACAGTCTATAATTTTTCTCCTCCACCAACAGTTGGGTGCGAAGTCTACCTTTACGGAATTTCCCTTCTTATACTTATTTATTTGCTTGTTTATCTATTGTAATATTAACTTCATGGATGACGTCATTCCATCCCGGACAAACCGTAATTTATTCTCTTGTTTTTCCAGTGGTTCTTGATTTTCTCCGTTTTTTTTTCATTTTCCTCATTTTTTTCTCCATCTTCCCTGATTTAACCACCTATGCTTACCAGTTCTCCTACCTCTTCCTGATCTCTAGGGAGCTGTTTTGTGCTAGTTTTCCTTATTTTTCGTACTTTGAGTCCTATAATGGAGTGAATAAAAATAAACCTCTTTATTCCTGTGTAACATTTGGTATGGATCCATTTAAGGGTAATTTCTTACAAAATTAGTGAACACTAATTTTTCATCCTCTTCCATTTCTTAATTAAAAAAATTCCAGGAGTGATATTTACTATCTCTAAATCCACGCCAGACCATGAACCGATGTCAGTATGGACTTTGGCACATCATCTCTGCGCTATTCTTTAATCTTTCGCCCGATTAATCCTCACCGAGCTTCACTTCGTCGATCCGAAACCACTAATAGCATGCTGACTTGGAAAATCTCTCCGAATCAGGGACTTGCACGATCTCAGCTATCTTGGAAGGTGTTTGCAAACTTTCTATTTGCTTTTCAACTGCTCGACGTATTTTTGGAAAATTTCCCAGGAAATTTATCAAATTACCGTTGAATTTTTTCCATTTACTGCAGCAGTTCTGCTGCAGCTTCACATTGCTCCAAGTCTTGTTCTAATTGTAACCTGTAATATGCATTTAGCCACATTATCCAAAACATGCTTATTAATTCGTTGCTTTCTTTGGCGGTATTGCCCTGCAACTGTGTTTTTCAGAATATTTAAACCATTTTTTTCTAAGCTCTCTTTCACTTCACTATTTTCTGGATCTGAGTGTAGTCATAGGTATGAGTTATGCTTGAAATTGACTGAAAACTGAGTAATTCGAATAATTTGATCAATAACATAGAAAATGACCCCAATATCCCGATAATATGAAGCTGGAAAGCTCTATAGTACCGAATCCGGTCCTATCTCCATCTAGGCAGCGCTTCTCCCTTGTTGAGACCCTCGAATTTCTTATTTGCTTGCGATGGAATATTCAAGTTCGAATATGATGTGCATTTTTTAGTTACACACAGCTCTAGTGTTATTTGCAATGCAGTGTCTCAGATGATGCCTTTCTCACGAGAGATGATGGGGTCATAAAATGATTGGCTCCAGATTGTCCAACACGGCCGAGCTGGCCCTTCGACATCTCTTCTGGCGAAAAATTTTCTCCAAATATGATTTCCATAGCGGAATTAGTGAACGCTCCCGATAAGGTTCTATAATAGTTTTCTCATCACCCGAAATGGTCTAGTTTTTTTTTTAGGAAAATGTGGTTCATCTTGCTATTTCTATTAATGCTTGTCATCGCTAAAAAAAGGGGAGTCGCACGGGCAAAGTATAGTTATTTTTGCCAACCCGTCCACTTTAGAACGATGGGTAAATATGGAGGTTCTTTCCCGGGAAAGTCCATGAGACTCACCACACAATGAATTATGAACAAGTTACTGTTATTTTCAATTAATTTCAGCCAAATCTTGATGGTTGAACTGGCATTACTGGATATTATTCTGCAAAATCAATCACAGAGACTTGAATTTAGGTATGCAAGCCACTTGAGCCGACCTACAAGAACTATTACAGCACCCCGTTTATGGCTTCCTTTCCTCTGTTTTTTTTCCTCGGTGAAAAATCCTCATTTCCGAGACATTGATTACCCATCCGTCGAAATGACTACATTGGTGCAACGGCTCTTCATGCTTTATCCATCATGCTTCCTTCATCGTCCGCGCCAAAATAACGGAATTCGATCGATTTAACCATCATCGTTTCATGCAACAGCGTCGAATTTGAACTAGTTGTGCACGATTGCCAGCCAAGGCATGCACGGCCATCTGGGGTAATCCGTCTAGACAAATCCACCCGCCAGCTAACGAGTAATGCACGGTTGACGTTAGCTTTCTATGTATTTTCGATGCATTTCCCTGTCGTACAACTAGTATGATGGTGTTTTCTGTTTTTCTATTGTTCATTTTGTTTTGTATTTCCACAAGTCATATGAGCAGTTCCACCGTAGAGCGTGAGGAGAAGAAGCATGCATCGTTGAGATTCCAACGGTGAAAGTGCTAACACCACACACCTACGTTATTCATCGTTAACACGGACGCCAACACGTTTACCTGGGGTAATCTCAATGATGAATCCAGGGCCGCATGCATCATTGGGATTACCCGGGGTTAACGTGTTAACACCATACGATTTTATCCATCGTTAGCACGGGCGTAAACACGTTTACCCTGGATGATCTCAATGATGAATCCAGGCTCAGAATTTAACGTTATAATTGGTTTCGATGTGAATACTACTCTTTTAGTACGATTCTTCCTTTTTTTTGCGGATCCTTTACCGTGAAAGGAGCTCGATGTTTCCACTCTCACTCTCCAGTGATAGATTTCCTATTACGAAACAATAATTTCTACCTCAGAAATGGTTTCCTCTCCAGAAAAAAAAAAGAATGAACCCTCCCTCTTGCTTTGAGTCTTCTGACAATGAGGTTCCGTTTCGGTCCTTCCCTATAGAAAATTCTGGGAATCAATCGATTTTGCTCTAGGGCCGCATGCTTTACTGAGATTACCCAGGGTAAACGTTTTAACATCACTAACATCACTCAGATTTACCAATCGTTAACGTGGGCATACACGTGCCTACCCAAGGTAATCTCAATGATGCATCCGGGCCCTGGTCGTGCTGTAGAATTAACTCATTTCAACTGGTAAACAAGTAGCACATCAACATACAATAACAACTTAGTGGACGATAAAGAGTAATAATTGCGATTGTTAAGGTGTTGAATGTTGTTGGAGGGGCAATTATAAGGATGGTTCGTCAGCAGGGAAGGAGCATAAGGAAGGGCGGAACTTCGATTTTTTTTTGGAAAATTTCCTTATTTGCAGCATATTCTAGGCTTCTCGCTCAGGGTTTCTGGATAACACCGACTTATTGCTCTTGTTTTGCTTGTTTGAACTTTTAGTATATAATCTTCTGCCTTCTTTGAACTTCCGCGTTCCCCTTTCCAGTTCTTAAGAGCACTTCGCGCATCATCGGACGCCACCTTGATTTTTGTTCAGTTCAGATCAAATGAGCCATTATTTTGTGACGCAAACCTGTACCAAGGGGGATTAGCCTAGATATTTCCGGCAATTCGCTTCATTTTGCTACTTTTCGGGTCATTTACTGGTGATCCAGAAGTTATTCTTCCAAATTTCACGCTATTTTTATTAACGTGTTATTTTCTTTATCAATTCTGTAATATTTCACTTTGAGTTGTCGTTTGAGTAGTGTTCTGATATTAGTTTTTACGTTCAGGACAAAATAATGTATTTGAGAAGGAATTGTGGTGGGATTTTAGTCCCACATATTCGAGAAAATGAGAGCTCCACTGCCCATATCTTCTTCTTTTCTGGACTGTGCGCCTCTTTATGTTTAGAATATTTGAAGTCCAAACTTTTTTTTTGAGATCGAACAACCACTCGAATTAGTACATATGTATCCTTATGGATTATTTGTTCCCTCCTATAACAATGCCTGAAATTCCTACCTTTTTTTCATATTTGTAAAGAATTCATGTAAACAAGAATTCGTATCAGAATCACAGAGGCATTGGACACGTAAATGTCCACGTATATGTATGCAGTGACTTATGGGGATGTACCTACTCATGGCTTCATACTCTCAGACCCTCTTGTGTCCGTATTCATGGGGTCGTCTCCGAAAGGTTCCAGGTCCCGCTCACCCTGAAGTGGACGAGTTCTCCCTCAACTAAGAAGTTATATCTTGTTACCTTTACCATTATCCCTCAAGGCTTACTAAGACGCGTAGCCTTCACAAAGATCACCCATTCCAACCCGGGAAACACGTTCAGTGCAGAGGGCAGATAACATTCCATCATTCTCTGAATGTCTGTGAACACGGGCACTGGTACCAGCATACCAGCCCCGGGGAAGGTTGACTTGTATGGCCGACTGGGATCGGGGGATTGTGTGCGCAGCAGTACGCCTCTTGCTACTGCACTACTAGCGCTCATATGTATATGAACAATGGCACTTACTCCTAGTTTTCATTACGAGCTGAGGAAATTTATATCAGCCATTGCCATATATCGAGCATACTCCGATCAACGTCAACAGCGTGGGACCACTTAATTGGAGAACGTTACTAAGTTCACCTACTTGGGAAACACGGTGTCATATGATGCTGACACCGACATTCGCAGGCGTATTGCGAAAGCAGCGGCTGTGTTTCGAAGACTACTACCTCCATCTCAAACGCCATTGAGATGCGCTTGTAACTTTCATTTGTGGTGCTGACAGCCATTTATGCTAGTGAGAAATGGAAGACGTCTGACGTTGACCGTGCAACTAACGAGGAAATGCTACGCCACAGCAATACGATCAGTCTACACGTTATCATTGCACAACGTCGACTTCGGCTTGCTGGCACCATTTTACCGATGTCGCAGCAGAGAACACGTCATGGTGCTCTGTCATAGATTCGTCCAACAGGCAAGCGACCCAAAGGCTGTCCTGGAAACACATGGCGATGAACGTTTGCCAATAACCTCAAATTAATGGGTTTTTCCAGAGAAGAAGGCGAAGCGCTAGCGCAAGACAGGCAGCGGTGGAGAGGGTTCGTCGCCCACTGTGCGCAACACAGGTGGAACTGAATCCAAGTCCAAGTCTAAGTAATTGCCATGTTGGTGCTAATCCTCCTTTTATTCCATGGAAACCTAATTTTGGGCGAACGAACAGAGTTTTTCAAGTCTTTGCAAAAGTTGTTCTCCGGCTTCACCCTAACTTTTCAACTTACGAAGGGTAGTTTTCGAAGAACGTAGATTTTGATGTCGTCGTTACGTATGAGACAAGGATTTTCGGCCATAGTCATCGAGAAGGATGGCATGACGACGTTGAAGAGCGCAAAAGAAGAAGATGCAGGCATTAAGTGTCAGAATTGAGGGAGAGGATATATGAGGAGATTAGGCGGACCACTGAGCTTTCGGTATGATATTAATCGTATCGATGTAGAGATTGAATAAAGTAAAGTAGAGTAAAGTAAATGTTTTTATGACATGAAGACGATCAGAAGTGGGTTGTGTCACGAGTTCATCAGCGTTCCTCTGAAATCCACTTTATTCTGTGTGCAAAACAACCGTAGGGTAGTACTTCCCTCCTTTCGGCTGAGATCGCAGAGCTCATGCGAGCACAGCAGAGCTGCAGGTGTATTAACCGTGCTAACCTGCATATCCGAGTCGGCGGAAAATGCTGCATGCCTAATGATACGTAAAGCTATTTACCTGATTAATCGGTGCTGATAAACGGGGCGAGGAGATCTTGAGATATTACTACTGTTAGTTATACAATTTAGGAGAAACTCAGAAAGCTCAGATGATTCTAAGGAATAGTAATTGAAAGAATGTCTCGAAAGTGAGGATTTTCCCAGAAAATTAGGCCGAAATAGTGAAAACTCCGAGAATGGATATTTTTGGCGCGGAAATTCTGTCTACTTATCATTAATTCCTACTCAAAGGGCTCCTTTGCTCACGACAAGACAGAAATCACCTCTTGCTTTATATTCTAGCTGACCCCCAGTCGTAGTAGCCATGTTCATGAGCTTTGAGCTGTGCGCGCTCCTACTTGAGCTAGGTTCAAACCGTACTTATGACTGAATAAAAATCGGATTATTTAAGCGATTTGATTCCTAGTTTAAAAGTGACAAAAATCCAATGTTGAAGGAACAAAACACCCTAGACAGTTACCTATCGCTCCATAAGAACTATGCTTTTCCCTTTTTCTCAAAAGTCCGTAATTTCAAGTTATTCAAAATCGAATTTTTGAATACGAATGTACCTAATGCATGCTTCGAACCTAAGTACACTTCAAATTTTCACTGCTGGGATAGAAATATGTTATGGTGTTAAATTGGGAATGGGCACTGAATTTGATCGTCTTGATGAATACGTTGCTGAACACATATTGCTGAACATTTTATACCATCTGGTAGAGAAATTTATAGCCTATCTGATGGTGTAGAAATTCTAAAAGATCTCTTCAATTTTGGCTTTTTGGAAAAATTTGTGTAAACACTGACCAAATTTTTGAAATTCCTTTTTGCATATTTTATTTCGTTAAAGAAAGGAGCAGAAGAAAACTACGAGGGAGCATTACAGCAGGTCAGATGAAGAATTTAGAGAATATTTTCTGGGCACCTAATTAGATTTATTGGAATTCTTGAAAGTGACTCAGGACTCGGGTAACCGAACCGAAAATATGGGTGCCATGCGGTTCGATCCATAGATTGGCTTCTTCTTTATACTTGGAATAAGAAATCCTGCTTAGGGTCAACTTATAGCTAATGTTTGGCGCTTTCAGGCCACTGGTTTTTTTGTCGATACAACTTTCTTTGGCGAAAATCCAAAAACGGTGGTGATGGTAAAGTTCGAGTGGGCCGGTATTTCAAGCCGTATAGCAGTCTTCCGAGAGAGCAGTCATTCTTTGAGTGGAAGATGTGGAAGAGCCATTGATTCTAATCCCGGGTGAATTTCGGTCTGAGGGGCTGCAGCGTCGTTCTTGAAATTTATTTTGTTCCATGAAGAAACTCGCATCTCATATTTACCACCTTAATAGTTGTTTCAGGGAAAAGTGTTGAAAAAGTTGATTTTGTCAATTCATAGCAAAATATTTGCAACGTGAAATCTGGTTGATAACTATTATATTTTTCAAAACAGTGGTGGCTGCAAACTAGTTTGCAACTGAATCGCTACTTAGGAGCTTGCTAGTTCTGTTTATGCCAATTCTTGTTTCCAACCTGCTCATGGGACTCTGTGCACTTCCTTTCCTCCTCCGCTCTGTTTTTAGCGCATTGTAGTTTTTTGATCCAATGTTTCCTTTTCCTTCCATTACCATTGTCCTCTCCGATCTTTCCTTCAATGGCAACGTAGGAGTTTCCCGCAGTGAATTCCCATCTTTTCAATGCAACACCAGAATGACGTCGGTAGTTCTTGCATTGGGCTGTGCGGTGAAGTCATTACCAACTAGAATACGTGGGCTTATTTTGGTCATGCGTACCGTCACCCACGCTAGTCGAAGTGCAACTGCTTTTTACCGCCGACAACGTCAACGCCAACGCACTCGACGCCAACGCAGTGTTGTCACATGGAAATTTCCCATTACCCCGAGTGCAGTGCACTGGATCTTTGGCTAAGCGAGTGAATATGCTCACGTGGTTGGGCTCGGTGATGTCATTCACACTTATCTTTTGTTGAAAGTACTGCTTGTAATAGAAGGGCACATGAAGTATTAGGCTGTCGCAAAAGTAACGACCGTCACAAATAGTAATTTTATGCAAGTTCATCTCCTGCGACCGATATTATATTTTCTTTTTCATAGGATTTTTCACAGCTACATTGATTTATGTACCTAATGTGCTGATTATAATAGTTTTTTCCTATTTTGTGACTCTTCCTGTTTTTTTTTTGGTGAAAAGCTCGTGCTACAAAAATAGAAAAGGAAAGAAACATATCTGGTCTCAACTGAATTATGCTTCTTAACACATTGGTGACAATGCACGTTTTGCGTTTTGAGCGAATTGCTGATTCGGACTTAATTTTCAAGCAGATGGTTGCAGAAAGGGTATATTATCTGCACTGGTAACGAATATTGAATGTATTTTACTTGTTATAACCTGACAGTAAAGTCATTGTATTTGTAGGAACTGTAGATGGCCATCTTCCTCAGAGTATAAACTGGCTCCACCGAAGGGGTTATTTTGCTTGCTGATCACGAATTAGACATTCATTTTGCACTGAAACGCCCTTTCGAAAAGTTACGGTACTCATACAGTAGCAGCTGGGTTATGCAGTACTATCACATATTGAGCTCACTGTGAATTTCTGGAACGGTCGTCTTCTTCGTCTTCTTCTAAGATGTCCAAATGGTGTGATGTTGAAGTTTAGGCTTTAGGCCCCAAATCACCAGAGATCTCATCCTTCTTTAGATGTTCGTTTATACTAATGATACTGAAGATATTTCTTATTGTTGTAGTCGGCTGACAGAGTGCGTGAACGGTTTTTTAAAGGACCAGAAACAGTAAGCACTGGATGGGTGAGTGATCGTGAACACACAGAACGCCAGTGCCAGGCCACAGACCTTCTCGGGAGGCAAGCTGGGCTTTTCGATGGTGTTGAAAGGTCAAAGGAGCTTCGAATCAGGCCCCGACGGAGCTTCGAAAAAAAAACTAGGGTTTCTGTTATTTTTGAGCGACAAAATATGTTAACAGAGGGGACCGGTGACGATGAAGGCCTCCAGGAGCACTGCTTGTAATTTGGGCGGCACAGTAGAAGTGATTGAGGTCGAAAGAATTTGAATGGAGGAGATATTCTTCAGGCTTTGACTATCTGAAGTATTCGAAGGACTCCTGCGCAGCATTAACCCACTGAATTGAATCCAACTTTTCAGCGAAACAGAATGGGGGGGGGTACTAGAAGTGCTTGAAAAAAGCCCAAAACAATGTACCGCACGAAAGATATATGTATGCTCGGAATGCCGTCCTTTTGCTCAGCAAGGAATTCCGACGGACTTCAGCGAATCAACATTTCCTTGCTCACCTCCATTTTTCTAATTCGGACAGGTTCAACGGCTTAATAGAACTGTTCGGGAATTGTCTATAACTTATACACCAGGTAAAACATAGAATTTTCTTTCTAAGTTGACCCTTTCACTAATTTTCGAGGTTGCATCTTCCGTGGACTGGGGAAGAGCTCGTGCGGGATCCTGGCCAGTGCTTGGCTTTATACGCCCCGAGGGTCTGAATCTCCTATCGAGGGGTGGTAGGTCAAACATTCCGGTTCACATCGATGAAGTAGTAACCGAGTGTTCCATAAAATTTGTTCATTCACTCATTCATTTCTGCACTCCTAATGTCCTCAGTAATTGTCACGGATGACAAATGTCCAGCTAAGACCTCGCCGGGTGTTCAGTATTGATGGAGAATTGTGCAAATTTCAAGGAAGCGGATACTGCGAGGAGATGGATTGCTCAGGAAGCAATTAATCCGAATGGATTCCATATTAATACCCACGGAGACCGCGTTTCCTTCGTTTGCATACGATTCTCGTCATCACGGCTACGACGGACAGCGATGAAAACACGCGCGATGAACGGGGTTTTGCTGAGAATTTACAGAACCAGACAATTTCTGCGTACTGATTTCCTTTCCAGGTGCATACAAGAGCTTAGTGTTGGTATGGAAAGTCGCATTTTTTGGTAACACATAGTTTAATTTACGCGGAAAGAAATCTGGAGCAAATTTCGAGACCAGAAATAGAGAGAAATTCTCCCTCTGTTTTTTTTTGATTTTCTTAGACGGACTACGGTTCAGGTCCTATTTCGTTACACGGAGACCAGAGCAGCAAACACTTAGTGATGAGGTATCAAACAGATTCGAGAATCAGAAAATTTAAAAAAAAAACTGGATTTAGCAGGGAAAACCCCAATCCTCCATTTATTTAAAATATTTATGTATGTATCAAACAATGGTGCGCTGAATTAAGATACTACATACAAATGCCTCAGGAAGAGGACCAAAGTTACTGAAAGCGAGACTAGAAATAAATGAAACAATTTGCTCATCTGGGCGCGAATTCACCACTGAAAGGGTGGGTAAGCTTAAACCCTAGATTATGAATGCCCGTGCATAGCAAATGGGTACAGACCACGTCGCGTATAAGGAAACACATTCTTTTTTATTAGGTTTTTCTGGCTATGTCAAACGTTTAACTTGGGTAATCCCAATGATGCGTCCTAGGTCTACAATGTTTCTTTCGCTTCTCTAAACCTTTTGAATAAAAACTCTTCTTATTTTCTCTGTTCGACGTTTATCATGCGACAGAGTTGAAAATTGTCTTGCTGATCCCTTACGGTCATGGATTTCCTCTGGACAGATATCTGCACCTTCTGCAGTCGGATTCCTTGGGAATATTTGGATGTGTTTCGATTTTGGCGCAATTATTAATTCCCCAGTTATCAGCGCTTTCTGCAATTTTTCCTAACTTTTCTAGCATGTTTAATTTCCTGTTTTATAGTTTTCTATCTTATTTAGTTGTTTGTTTATCTTTTCATTTTTTCACTATACATATGATATTTCTGCCGTTGTGCAATATACAGATTAAAATACAATTGGCACCAATCGACAAAAATATTTGAGTTTCTGTTTTTTTTTAAATTTATTTTTTGACTCTAATTCCCCTTGTAATTTCTCCTTTTATTCTTTATTTGTTTGTTTGAGCACATTCAAAGCATGTATACAAAAAATATTCGTCGAAATGAACACATTTAGATGTTCAAAGCCTTTTTCTCGAAAATTATGCGTTCACAATCCAGATGTGGTGGTAATAAAAAGGTCGTGTGGTGGAGCAATGTTCATAATGCAAAAACAGAAAAAAAGAATGGAAATCGCTAAAGAATTCCTAGTCAGTCAATCGGAATTGATTGCCATTCAGTTGAAAATCAATTCGCTGCTCCCGATTATAAATTCCATTCAAAAACAATAGTGCTTTTGCCAAAAATTCAGTGACTTAATTAACACTAGCAAAGAATACGATACGGCTTCACATTCTTCCGATCTGTTCAGGACTGCAACAATGCTTTATCTGGGATGGCAGAAAGTGAAGATACACGCCTTGGAAATGGTTTTTTTGTGTATATGAAAGAATTGAATTATATTTGAATTTCATGCATATCCCTCGAGGGTGTGGATCAGCTATCGATTAGTGGTAGTGTAATTCCAGATTAGAGGATGTTTATCTGGAAAAGAACAACCTAAACGACCTGAAAATGTAAGAATTTTTCAAATTTTTACACATAGTCCATGTTTCTTTGTTTCTTTTCCACGTTTACATGATTTCTTTAAAAAATGTAATGAGTGAGTGAAGCCGAATACAACTGCACCCTAGTATGAAATCTCACGCTGTTTTGGCTATTCTCGACTCATTCCTTACTTCCTCGTGTTTCCGAGCCTTCGCAAGACATTCAATGGTGACCACGTGGTGGCGATGTGTTTTGTAGCGTTTGTGGGGTTGAATTGCGGTCCGAAGACGCAAGGTCGTCCGACGCTCATTGAATACCACGAGACAGCTGCATTCCCGCCGCGAACTAATACAAACCTAATGTGAGTGGCTCGAGATTCCACCTAGCAGAAACAAATCGCGAGTGAGGGGTAGATTCGCAGTGAAGTAGGGCGAAGTTTGCTGGCTTGCGTGCGTGCGGTGTGCGTGCGTCTTGCAATCTTTTATGCTCCATCTTTATGAGAAAGGTGTAATAAGGCATTATATGTATGTAGGCAGTGTTCTAGGCTCGCATGTACAGTACCCGCACTAACTTTGTTAAAAGTAACTATAACTCACTACAACGAAGCGGTTCCCATACCAAACTAAGGATCTCGAACCATAGTGGGGTGGGCTAGCTTCTGTTATTAAATATACTCTCTATCTCAATTTTGAACTCTGAATTTCACGATTTTTTGATTCTGCCGCCATCTTGCCGCGCGTCGAGTGCGACAACGATCGATGCGCGGTATGTTCAGAGCAGAATGAATGTCTCTCAAATTCCAATGGTCAAAATCGAGATTCGGAATTGGTTTTATGAAATTTGGTAGCCTGCTCCATCGCGGTTGCTACGCCTTATTTTGAAGTGGGAATTGCTTCGTTACAGTGAATTGTAGCCATGGAACGAATAGAACGAAAATCCGCGTTCCGAACGTTCAATTTTAACAAAGTTAGTGCGGGTACTGTACATCCATAACAGACAAATTTTTCATTAAGATTTTTTTTTGCTTGCGCAATATCATTCTCACCTACCAAGTACATGGCTGTCTTTGTGAGGTTTCGTGCCCTAGGCCTGGATGCATCATTGAGAGTACCCAGGTTGAGCGTTTTGATGCCATTGTCAATGATGGGTCAATTTGTGTGCTGTAAAGCTTACTTTGGGTAATCTCGAGGATGCATGCGGCCCCTGGTTGAGCCTACGAGTTAGATGGATACAACAGTTTAAATCTATCTAAGTAAATACATAGATTTTGACTGAGTATGTCTAGGAAGTAATGGTTTAGGCGTTGTAGACACATCGAAACATAATTATCATTTGGTTTGCATCACAAAATAATCCAACTGCTGAGTTGCCAGCAAAATTTATACATTTGCTGCTATCCAGTATTCTCACTTCAATTATACCTCGGTCTAACAATTATTTGTCCAGAAACTTACCCCCGTTTTGCCTATTTCACAGTCTATTGAATTAATTGCTATTTACGTGTATGAGTTCCCTGTCTATTGTGGAACTAGTGGGTAAAGTTTTGTAATAAATGGTAAACGAACCGTGGGTACGTCTTGAATTTCTTCATAGATCCGCAATAATCACCAGGGGAAAAACCTGGAGGGGTTCTCGCAAGTCACAGGTACCCTGAGGAGCTTGGTGTTTTGAAAAAAGTCCCAAATTTTCGGAATTCCATGGTGTGAGCTGGGCAGGATGGTGGATTGTGTGCTAGGGAGTGTGACGTTCTTGATTCTCAGCTGTTAGATAACATCACCAATATTTCAGACGACGACGGAAGTGTCATCGATGACGAATTCCTCTTCAGCTTATTTATCGCTCATCAGTGGTTGGTTGATAGCGTCCAGCTGTTAACGCAGTTCACTGCAGCGCTGCAGGTTTGTTTTATGATTCGTGCTGCATATATGTATGAGAATATGAGGGATAGAGAAAACTTCGTTTGGAATAAGGTAATGAGAGGATTGAGGAAAAAACGACATAGGTCTTGATCCCTAGGCGCCCAAAATGGACAAATTTGCCTTCCCAAACTTGTCTTTCGAAAGAAGATCTACTAAATCCATTTCAGGAGTCACGCTCTATATAACTCATAGATCAATATGAGTGTTAGCATAGAATCGTCAGTCCTAGGTTTTCAAAAGCTCTCAAAAATCTCAGAGGCCGATCTTTATCAATTTGGAAGTATGTGAAATGTTAAGGCAACGAAATTTAGAATCACGCCTGTAAAAGAGTGTAAATAAACTGAGAAATTCTTGCGTTCCGAGAAACAACGTTGTAAATTTGCAGGAAGCAAGGAATCTTCCTGCTCGAACTCGACTCAGCTTGGCTGTAGTATACTGGATACGGCGGTTTCCTCATCACTTCGATGGACAACCTCAATTGTGCTCGCTAGCGGTCCGCTTTAGAGCTCTAGCGGATGATGTCCCCGACGAAACCCGGCAAATGATCGACGTCTCTAATTTGTGAGTGGAACTTGTCAGCTTAGTATTGTATTGAAAGAGGACCTCATTTTGAAGTCCTAAAATATACATTAGAAATGTAGCGTTGTTTTTGAGTTAAAATGGTTAGTAGGCATCCAAGGGAAAAGAGCAAAAAGGTTTCCTCTCCACCTTATTTCAAGGAATTTCGTAATCTCCGTACTCTGTGCAGCTGGGGGATGCTGGAACAGAATCAGACTTTTCTACGACTTCAATTTTCGGTACTCAGCTCATAGTTTTCTACACATCTCAAGAATTCGTGGAATTGTGACGGTTCTAAAATTCTTACAAAATGATTTTGAAGAGAGTTCTGGGGGCTGGGAATGGAGGAATGGAAACGTTCCTTATTTTTGTGCCAACTTAATGTTTCATCGGAGAATCAGATTCTGAAGTCATGGAAGGTATGCTTGTCCCTGCATCATCTTTGATCCATGATTGATTGTCCTTGATTGGATATTAAAAGGCCTGAGTTTTCTCAGCTCAAAGCTGGCTGACACTTTCAATGATGTTTGGAATTTTCTTCGTAAAATAGTGGCAACCGCATTCAGCTACTTAGGTATAAAGCAACCTTCCTCTCCGTCGAAAGCTGTTTCTTGTCCTCTTCACTCTTTCATGGATTTTACCATGAAAACATTCAAATCTCGTTTTGCTGAAAACCACATGCGATCCTGGTCCTGGCAAAGCCGGAAGGAAGTCCAGGCGTATCAGTCGCTGGGTTCCTTCCGTTCTACAGCGCTGTGTCGAATCCCTCTTGGATTGGAGAAAATGCTGCAACGTGCGGATTCTTGCATATCGAAAGCGAAGAAATTGCTCATTAGCTAGTAGGGCTATGTGGAATTTTTGTAAGCTTCAACTCTGTGTACAACATTTTACAGACACTTTACAGATGATGTTCAAAAAATGGTTTTTGCACAATTATAAAAACTTGTCAATCGAATATGTATCGCTATAATGGACGCGAGTGACAAACATAATCACTCAAAAAATCAGATCTTGGCATATTCCAAAATTTAACCGACAGGGAATGCGGCTTACATGGGAAAGGTATACAAAAAATTTTTTTCATATGATTTGCCCAGAAATAGGGGAATGAGGTGGCTTTGTATAACCTGCTGCCTATTTCTAAGGTATGTAGGGGAACACCTGGAGGAAGTCGCGCTCTTGTCAACTTCTTTGTGAAAACATACACATGCATACTGTTGACATATGCAATAGAATTCCCTAGTAATAATAGTAATTAGAATTACCTTCTGAATGGCTAGCGATGAACTAGTAAGGAGGTGGCAAGAAATTTAAAAACACTATAGGGTAGGGGTGAAATTTCAGGAGTCTCCAAAGAAAGACCGTAAAATGCCATTGGATCTTTAGCGGTTGTATGTGACAGGGATTTCGTGGAAGTCCTTACGTCAGAACTTCTGCTGGCACATGTCAGACTACCCAGAAATGCAATGAGAATTATAATGTACATGAGAAGTTGAGTGTGAAATAAAGGAAATCTGGAAATTAAACTTAAGTAAAGGAAAGGAATGCATAGGAAATGTGGAAGTTTCTACATGTTTCTCGTTCACGGGAGCACTTACCAGAATTTTTCTGCGTTCGGCAGCGACGGCGACTCGATGAAGTTCACCCTCCATTCTTTTTCATTTGTTATTCGGAACTTGCTGTTTGTTTACTTATTTTGCCAGTTGCCCGGCATGTATCACTTACTTATTTTGCACCAGCTGCTGCTGCTCACTTCCTCCTACAAAGTATAATATATCATTTCCTCTTTATTTCCCTCCAGCTATTGTCCGCTCTCTTTTCTTGAATTTTACTCATTCACAGGAGAGAGAAGAATGTAGCAATGAAACGCTAGAATGATGACTACTTTTAGGCCCTCGTACGCCTGGATGAGAGCGCTGTCTGTACGGCAGCCAGTCGCCCGACAAGTGTCGCTTTCCTTCGAGCAATGGAGTCCAGAAGACATATCCACCTCGCTTACGCACATAGATTACAAGGTCCTTAGTAGAATAACAGTGAGTTCAAGCCAGTTATTTCTATTCGATATTATGGGTGTGCTTGCTATGGGTGTACTTGCGAGCGCATAAAAAATAAGGGCAAGATGGTGTCACAGTGTTGGCCTGTTGAAGGCTGATGAGGTAATGTAATTTTCTGAAGGATGTGCATCGATTGCCCTCTTTTCAGATAATTTCTGAGGAGTCTTGGGAAACGGAAGGGAGAGAACTGGGCTTGAATGTATCATGCATAAGATTATTCGGAGTAGATGTGTTGACGCCCGCATTAAGGATGGGTGAATTTGAGGAGTGTCAACGCGTTTACCCTTGGTAATGTCAGTGATGCATGCGACCTCTGAGGGATAACAGAGGCTGAATTTCATAAATTCCAGAAAAAAAAGTCCAAATTTTCATTGAGTGGCTAGGAATTCTTGAGGTGGAAGATTCAGGAAGCTAACGTAAAGGCTTCCGTAGGTTGTAGACAATAATAGTTACATTTCAATTCATTAAGCTCATGTAATTCTGAACAGTTGTCCGTTTGAGATGTCGTGGATCTTCTTCTCGCTCCTGAAAGGTCTTATAGTGGCACAGTACTAGGGAAATGTCGACTGCTTTTCATATTTCAGACATAGGTATTATGCTAAAAAGACATATTTCTTAATGCAGTTCCATTTCTCGCAATATCCTCGTAACAGTGCTTTTCTCAAAATAGCAACAGTTGCAAAAAAAATTGTTCAAGCCGTTAATACCTAAAAGGATAAGGTGGTCGGCGTTGATCAATCCCGTCATGCGGGGTGCGCCACGCATTCGACTTCATCTGAGCATCGTAGAGACGTTGAATACGTATGTGTCCAATACAGTGACTTGCGGGGGGCATCCGATGAACCAAATCAGTGCTTCATCCTCCCAGACTCCTCTTGTACCAATTTACCGACCCTGGAGGGATGGACGGCTTGGTTGGCCACGAGCGCGATGGAACCATCGACGCTGTGCATGCGCGCGAGCCTCATACCACTGCACCTGTTCTCGGATATTTCGCCTTTTTCTCCGCATCTCCCTTGAATTACTTAGGATCCCTCTGCGCCACACGCGCCCTTATACCTTAACTTCAATTTTCCGCACCATTTGGGAGACTGACTACACTCTTGTAACACATCACAATTTGCTGTTCTTCATTCTGAGGATGGGCGATGGAAGCGGGGAGGGGAAGCAGGGGTGCGTGTGGAGGGTGTCGATTTAATTTATTGTTAGTTTCTCCCAAAACTTCCAGTAAAATTGCTCAGAAGCGAATTGAGGGCTAAAAGAACAGTACAGGCGCTGGAAAAGTAACAAATGAACTGGGTCAGTAGATTCTTCTTGAGAGAAAGAACACGATCTGCACAAGAAGGGCAAGTCAACAGCATGAAATCAAGCTAATTCTGATTATATCTGCAATACCAGTCATAATTTCTGTCCTAAACCCCGATTCTGACCAATTAATCCATCGGAAACTGTCGGAGTCTTGGGTAATTACCGCGTCGTGGAGCAAACTCACTTTTGAACCCGTCAGTGGGAAGCTCTCGAGCATCTGGATCTAAATATGTGTAAAAGAATTCTGTCTGAGTGATCCTCAACCAGCTTCAGTTTTAATTGGATTGAAACTTCTGATTCAAAAATCCACTAGGCCTTCCTGCTCATTTCCCAGGAATTGTTCGTGCGCGTTCGTGGTTCTAGTGCAGCTCGGTTTCTTTACACTAATTTGTTCAATTAGGGGAAAACGACATGCTGTGCCATTTCAATTTGGAGCATGCACTTGAAGGGCCGCATAAAAACGGTTAAGAACGAGCGTTACTTTTTTTTGTTAGATGCTTCCATTGTGACCTGGTCGCAACAGTCAAATAAATGAAATCGAACAAGTAAAATAAGAATGATGACAGTTGTTTTTCTCATTACAGATAGCCGAGCTGAAACAATACGTGAAAGACGGGTCACCAGCAAACACTCCTATGTTGGAAAGATCAATATCTGTATTTAATGTGAGTAAAAGCTCAAAATCAATATAGCTGGTTACACATGTTGTACTGAAAGTCGTAGTCTTATCTTCTCGAAATTTTCAGAATCTCTCAAACTGGGTCCAGATCATGGTTCTGAGCAAGACCACTCCAAAAGAACGAGCAGCAATTGTCACGAAATTCGTGAATGTTGGCAAGGTACGCCGTTCACCACTGCTGTGTGCTTCACCACCTTAACGGTTTCTTAATTCCAGCATTTACGGAAATTGTGCAATTTTAACACGCTGATGGCTGTCATTGGTGGTATCACTCACAGTAACATATCGCGTTTGTCCAAGACGAGTTCCCAGTTGGCACCACAAACGAAAAAGGTTAGCGAGTTCCGTTTGCATATCTGAACGCTGTATTCTGTGGTGCCTTGACTTTGTTTTTGTAATTTGTTTTGGTTCCTATTCCTCCCTAAGCTGATTATTATAGGAGCTCAGCCAGTTGACCAATCTGCTCTCGATTCAGTCGAATTTCGGCGAGTACAGGAAAGCACTGTCTGCGTTAGGATCGCATTTTAGGATACCAATTATGTGGGTTCCTTTTGGTTAGCGGTGATCACTTGTTTTTGCAACTTACCAAAGCGATCGTTTGAATGTGACTGCTGTGTTCAGTTTATTAGCTGAATGCAGGCGAGTTCACCTGTATTTAATTTTTCTGACATAATAGAGATTTTATTTCTTTATCTATTTATTTGTATACCAGCAAAGGAGCGCCAACAAAGCATCAAGACTACCACAGGAATAGTCCAGTCCGTTTTGCAAGAAACAGACAAGCAGTCAAATCGACAGAGCAAACACTACATTAACTCGAAAATGTGGCCAATCAAACGGTAAAGATGCGGCGGGGCAAGACGGTTTTTTCCATTAGGTTAGCCTGGTGACACGACCAACCCCAAGGCTCAGGCCCATGTACGGACGCACACCAGCACGTATACAATTTTGAACATTTTCTCCACCTACCAGAGCCTGGAAGCATCACTGAGATTACCCACGGCAAACACAGTGACGCCCGCGCTAGGGATGGGTAAATCTGTGTGGTGTTGGCACGTTTACCCTGGGTGGCCTCGATGATACCTGTGGCCCTAGAAAAGTTAGTGGTCTTTGAACAGAGAGGTAGAAGTTCTGGGCATGGATGCATAACTGTAATTACAGAGGGTAAACGTGCCGACGCCCGTATTTACGACGGGTAAATTTGTGCGGTGTTATCATATTTACCCTGAGGGATCTCAATGATGTATGCGCCTCTTGTAGCGCAAAATCTCCATCATATGCGCAGACTGCAGGTTCCTACAGTATGAGATGGTGTGTACATTGGTTGTTATATCCTAGAAAACCCGCGCACCGTTCCAATCTCAAACTTTCTCGCTTTTCGCTCCTGCTGCTGAAATCATTCATAAGGAGTAAGCTGATATGTAAGCTACTTGTAGGTTCACAACACATATCAAACCCAGATGAACTGGTAGTTGTGGACAGTGCCACATGTTAATACATGGTCTCCACTTCTGAATGAACAGTTGAAGAAGTCCTCACTAATTTTTTTTTTCAAATAGGTCCCATGACAGAGGACACGAGCTTAATTTTTTAGGCTTTTATTGTTTGTAATCAAACCGTGGCTTGCAGTTTTGCTGGCAGAACTTATTTCCATATTCGTTAAACCTTTTCAATAAGCTACTTTTCAGAGGCGTTCATTTGAAAGATCTTGTGGCTGCAACGTGCTGTTCGACTGATTTCGAGAAAGCGAAAACCATCAGCATCCGAGGGTAATTTACTTTTTTTTCTATTCACCACGTACCTCTCCTCTCTTCTTTTTTATTTTTTTTTCATGAAAGCACCATGAATGTCGCCCTACTGCAAGACGTTTAGGTTGTATCGTCTTGCAACGCTGCTTTCGCACTTTATGATATTCACTCAACGACAGCACAACTTTCCAGAAGCAAATTTAGATCTGATAAACACGCTCAAGGTAGGTTAGCTTCCGGTAATTTTAACGGGGAACTCTTTATGAGAGTGTCGGTTTAATGGTTTCGATTCAATATTTTCTTAGATTTTGTGCCCTGATTTTTCACAAACTTTCCTTGAGATCAATTTTAGGGGAAGTGAATAGTTGCTGATACCGTTTCCATTTCAAAATATGTGTGTGCTTCAGGTTTCTCTGGACATTCGATACAACGAAGAAGACATCTACGAATTATCTCTCCGACGCGAGCCACGCACCTTCATGACGGTACCTTACTACAATTTTGATGTTGTTATTTTTCTGCATATCCGCAAAAAACCTTAGCCTGAATCTCAAGCAACAAACTAGACCAGAATTTCCATAGTATCCATAGTATAGAAGGAGCCATAGTATTCCATAGTATAGAAGGAGCCGTAGCTTCATACGAGGAAATCAAAGCAATTTTAAACTGCTAGAAAAATCAGAAATTCCGCTTGGAATAGTTTTCTAATCGCATCGGGAAGCTCCAAGCATAGTAGAGTGATATACATTTCAAAGAAAAGTCGTACGACTTTTCTTTGAAATGCTATATCACTCATTGCTGTTTATTTACTTGGTTGTTTGATTTAACAGAAAAGTGCTTTTTTCACGTTCATCTACTATAACAGTACATAGATGTATTCACCTCAAATCCAATGAACTGAATACCAGTATGTCCCAAAGAGCGGTCTTTTTTTTTGTAAAAAAGGATTTCTTAGAATGTTCGTACAATCGAAAATTGGAAATGTGCCACACATGATTCCAAACCCTATAACCCATAACCCAGCCCATGAAGTTGTAGAGATAAAGCAAGTGTACTTAAGTTTAGTTTAGTAAACTTAAGCACTTAAGTTGCGGTTGATTGCTCCAGAATTTTTAGTTTGAACCCTCCACACCAGTTGTGTTTGCTGAATGGGCCTCTGGAGTCTCGGCTACGCTAGATCCAGAGACTGTGAACAAGCATGTCACAGCTATGGTTGATGCGGTTAGTGCCTTACGACATTTTGCGTTTTTCTTTTTTTTCCTGCGATTTATGAAATGTGTTCCTTAGTGATTTCTCATTTAAGGTCTTCAAACATTACGATCACGATCGTGACGGGTACATCAGCCAGGCGGAGTTCCGACAAATATCCGGCAACTTCCCATTCATTGATCCCTTCGGGGCGATTGACTTGGATAGGTTGGTTTGCTTAATATTAGGTAGACTTGAACGTGATGACCGTTTCTACGCTGTACTTATCCTGGATGGATAGCTCAGCTGGGAAGTGAAGAATTACTTTGTAGTTCTGGTCCGGATCTTCATTACGGTTTACAGAATATCTATCTAGGTCCTTTAAAAGAGTGGCTACGAACTTTCACAACTTTACTACTGGCTTGTAGCCATTATTTTTGAGACAAATCATAGCTATTTTATTTAGGAGAAGAAAAATGAAGTCATATACCTGTTTTCCCCTCCTTTCCTATGGAAATTAGATGAAGGATGTAAAGATTAAGAAATTCCTCAAGACTTGTTTATTGACAGCCGAGTTATACTTATGAACCCATCCATTTCTCGCAATTATGCAGACGGTGATCAAACTATCCAGTGGCAATTGTACAAATAACACATCATATATCCACCCTTTTCCTGTTATTTTCAAATGCATGTATTTTGGCAGATAGAATTCAACTTTATTTCTTTTTTGTCCTTGTCTTAATCTGACGGTTGTTTCGAAAGGAAGAACTAACCACTCAAGGCTGCAGTAAATTTCTTGCGCTTGTAGTATTTTCCTTGTAGGGATGGACAAATATCACGCGAGGAGCTGAGGACCTATTTCGTGAAGGCGAATAACGACTCAGTGGACTTCCGACTAGGATTCAAGCACAACTTCCACGAGACGACTTTCCTCACTCCAACATCGTGTGGGCACTGTGGTCGTTTGGTACGTCTAATTTTCACTACGGAGTTCATATTTTGCCATTATTGCCTATTTTTTAAAAATTGTCGATGTGAGCAATCGTTTCAGCTATGGGGTCTGATTCGACAAGGATGGAAGTGTAAGGACTGTGGTCTGGCTGTGCACTGCGACTGCAAAGCGAACGCTGTCGCTGAGTGTCGCCGAAGAACGTCTTCGATTGTGGAATGGATCACACCTAGAAGTGATGGAGCAAGGGCGAGACTGTTTTCGATCTCGAAGTTAGTGTCGAGCCAATATTTTGGGCTCATTTATCCCAAAAGACGTAGTGAGAAATGCTTGTCAAGTTTGTGCTGCAACAACNCAGGTTTCTCTGGACATTCGATACAACGAAGAAGACATCTACGAATTATCTCTCCGACGCGAGCCACGCACCTTCATGACGGTATCTTACTACAATTCTGATGTTATTTTTTAGTATAACCGCAAAGAAACTTTGTTCTGCAACTTGAACAACGAATCAGCTCCAGATTTTCATAGTACCTGAGTTGGAGTATGTAGTCGTAGATTCAGCTGAAGAAATCAACATAATTTTGGGCCTCCTGGATAAAATTTCTGTCAAGAATCCTTCTCTTATGATTTGTGATACTGGGAAGATTGATTTGTGATATAAAACAGGACTGACTCTTTTTTTTAATGCTGAGTCAGTCACGATTTCTGGGAAAACAATGCTCCTTTTTGCGTTCGTCTTCTACTTCTGTAGACGCTTTTTAGTCAATTTCAATGAGGCTAATACCAGTATTCTTGAGTATTCTCCGAAGAGAAGCTCCTGGTACCAAGGATTTCTTAGACTATTTGTGCACGTGGAAATTGAAATTATGCCAGACATGACCCAAAACCACATGTCCATGTCCATGGACTTCTGATGAAAGAAAATGTTTTAAAATTGCTGTGGACTGCTCCAGAAATTTCAGTTTGAACCTTCCACACCGGTTGTGTTTGCTGAATGGGCCTCCGGAGTCTCGGCTACGTTGGATCCGGAAACTGTAAACAAGCATGTTACGGCTATGGTCGATGCGGTAGGTAGCCAAACATTACATTCAACGTTTGTTTCCTGGCAATTTGTAGTAGATGTTTGTTGGTTATCTCTCATTTAAGGTTTTCAAACACTACGACCACGATCGCGATGGATATATCAGCCAAGCGGAATTCCGACAAATATCCGGCAACTTCCCATTCATTGACCCGTTCGGGGCTATTGACTTGGATAGGTCGGTTTGCTTAACATTAGACGGTCTTGGAAGTAATGACTTTTCCTAAATTGCCCTTTCCAAGATGCATAGCTCAGCAGGAAACTGAAGACATTCTTTGAGGTAATAGTGTTGGTCGGTATCTTCATTACGTTTCACGGGGTGTTTATCTCTCTGTTTATCTTTAGACCTTTATCTAGGTCTTTCAACAGTAGATACAAACTTTCAAAACTTTGCTACTAGGTTGCAGCCACTATTTTTGAGACAAACCATAGCAATTTTATTTTCTAGGAGAAGAAAAATGAAGAGATATAAATACCTGTTATCCCATCCGTTCCTACGGAAATCAGATGAAGGATGTAAAGATTAGGAAATTCCTCAAGACTTGTTTATTGACAGCCGAGTTATACTTATGAACCCATCCACTTCTCGAAATTATGCGGATGGTGTCCCAACTATCCTGTGGAAATCCTAAATGTAACACTTTATGCATCCACCCTTTTTCTGTTATTTTCAAATGCATGTATTTCGGCAGATTGAATCCAACTTTATTTCTTTTTTGTCCTTGTCCTAATCTGACGGTTGTTTCGAAAGGAAGAACTAACCACTCAAGGCTGCAGTAAATTTCCTGCGCTTGCATTTTTTTCCTTGTAGGGACGGACAAATATCACGTGAAGAACTGAGGACCTATTTCGTGAAGGCAAATAACGACTCAGTGGACTTCCGACTAGGATTCAAGCACAACTTCCACGAGACGACCTTCCTCACTCCGACATCGTGTGGGCACTGTGGCCGTTTGGTACGTCGAATTTTCACTACAGAGTTCATATTTTGCCATTATTGCCTATTTTTTAAAAATGGTTAAAGTGAGCAATCGTTTCAGCTATGGGGTCTGATCCGACAAGGGTGGAAGTGCAAGGATTGTGGTCTGGCTGTGCACTGCGACTGCAAAGCGAACGCTGTCGCCGAGTGTCGCCGAAGAACGTCTTCGATTGTGGAATGGATCACACCTAGAAGTGATGGAGCAAGGGCGAGGCTGTTTTCGATCTCGAAGTTAGTGTCGAGCCAACATTTTGGGCTCATTTATCCCAAAAGACGTAGTGAGAAAGTTTGTGCTGCAACAATATGTATATTCTTGTCTAAATCCAAAATTCTTCTCCAGGAAGACTTCGAGGCCACGAACGGTCTCCACCATTTCCTCATCACCGTCACCAGAGCCGACAACGCTGCCAGGAAGCAGTCGTGCTGGGGAGAAGTCTGGTTGTCTCAACAAGCTTCATCTACCATCGATTCGCGGAAACAGGCCGCATTCCGAAAGCGCCGATTGCTAGTACGTTACGGTTTCTACCCTAAAAGGCGATAAGTGTATGGTAAACGACAAAGACAGTAATATTTTGGGCATACAAGCAAGAAATGACAACTATTTTTGTGACAAATTCGTTCTGCTTAGGTGGTTTTTCAGTGAGAGATGAACATGCAAATTTATACCTGAGGTGGGGTCCAGGTGTGCACGTAATCCATTCACGGCCACTTTTTTCTACCAATCTTTAAAAGTTTAACGGTTGTGTGAGTAGCGGTTTCTTGTTTTGAGTACGACTTTGTTAAGAAAGGAGTTGAAAGAGTTGATAAGAATTGGTTTGAAAGAGTTGGTAAGAATTGGTATCTTTTTACCTGTTTCTCTGATCCTTATCATTGGTACACGTATCTCCAGTAACGTTTTACGATATACGGCAGTTTTGGTGAATTTACGCTCAACGATTTGTGAAAATCTAATTGTTTTGTTACGAATACCCCTGATGGAGTATGGAGCTCTTTGCCAGGGAAGGGCGGCGCAACTTAACCCTGTGATTGGTCACTTAATTGGTCCGGCCAATGAGAGAGCTCGGTTGCAGCGCCTCCCCCGGTTTTGTATTGAAAGATCAACCATGCTATTTTGGAAGTATTATAGTAATAATAATAATAATTTACTATGCTTCTTAAAGGCAGCACCCACGAAAATTTTTGACTCTAGAATCTCAGCATATATATTCCATGTTCTCCTGTCATGAAACCTGGGCATGGTCTTGAACTTATTTCTTCTGTTGTTATGACTGTACAGGTTGTTAAAGATCACGTTTTATTGGCCAACGTTTCGGCAACATGCCGTCATCAAGGCCTGAAAGTGGATCAATTTTCATGAATTTATGATTTACACTGTCAAACACCTCCTCTGAACTGTGCATTCAATTCATCTCGATTAGCTAACGGTAAACACCAGACGTGGGAGACGAATTCAGCAAGTGTGTCACCAGAGAGCGGGGAGTCAATCCGCCCCGCAA
>JARK01000261.1:67827-84474 GCA_000688135.1 Ancylostoma ceylanicum | reverse complement strand
CCCCCCGATCGACGACCCGCTTCACTTCATTCTCGGAGGCCTCAGACCCCTCAGACTCCCATCACTTTGGGGACCCCCGGCTCTCCGTTATCGCACGAATGGGATGCATTGTGGCCGCGCCGCTCGCGCTCGAATCGACGGCGTAATAACAAATCAAAGTTTTCTTGATAGTTTTTTTTCCTATTTGATGTCAACTGTCAAAAAAAAAAAGAAAAGTAATTTGCATAGGGTCTGCTCTCACGGCAATGATTACAGCGCGGACGGCGCGGTCGCACCGTGCACTTTCTTAGACTTCAAAAAACGCACTTTCATCGGTGCTTACCACAAAAAGACAAAGATCAGGAGATAGGGAAACGAGAGGAGGTAGAAATGATAGAAAAACTAACGACTGAGAAGCAGAACATCAAACAGTGCCAAACAGTCATTAACGCTTCAAATATTAGGTTGATTCATGAGCACTGGCGTTTTAGTTTGCTTTGACCAAAATTCGAACTCTTTCAGCTGCGCGAGCAGAACTTGTGCGAAATCCATCCAGCCTGTTCCAGGAATTTCGTGAACTTTTTGAGCGCCAATAGTTATGAGCTGAGAGACGCTGAGATGGTCTCAGGTAGCTAAACATTATTTTTCTCCTGCGGCTGTAAGCAAAACTTCATCGCTAAAATCTGATAATCAGCCTCTTCCCAATTTGTTATCGCAAAATTCATCACCAGAATCGGCGCAGAAGCTCGTTCGCTTTTCCTTCGCAAAGACCTAGCTATAATTGTCGCTTTATATTCTAACGATGGTTGTATATATTGTAATAAAAATAAATACGACAACCCACGTATCTTTCTAAAGAAGAATATTCGCCATAGATTTTGTGAAAGAAACTTTCACAAATTCGCAAGCGCAAATTTCCATGTGCAAATGTGAGTAAGAAAAAAGAAAAGGATATTTGTGCAGTAATGTATTCTGCTTCGGTTGTACGGATCAATTAGTATCATTTAGTATAAAGCACATGGAGTTCAACTAACAACAGCAAACTGACCATGTTCATCCACTCATCTTTGTCTCTAACTGACAGTGTATTGGCCTCATCAGACAGACGCTCTTCCACTTCGCCTGAATTTAACCTTTTTTCAGTGCAATAGCATCAAGGACATATCAAGGGCTGCGGCTCAATAAACAAAGCTTCAAAAATTAGTAAGGCGAGAGTCTCCAGAAAAACTTTTGTTTAGGACACTTGATCGTAGTGGTCATTCGTGATGCACTGTGTACTACCACACGTAGTTTTCAACGCTGATCTCGAATCCGTAGCCCAAATTTCCTGCGGAGTTCTATATAGTGAGTTATACCTATTTCTTTTTGCTCAGATGTAATATAGCATACTCTTGTATGGGTTCCACGTTGTTTGGTAACTGCATTAGTGTGCCCCAATTATCAAGTGCTTCTAGAGGAAATGAAGGTCTTGCTAGATGTGTTACCGATATAGCCGCCTTACACCGATTTTAGCTCATATGAGGACCGTACTCAAAGTCAGTGACTGGCTCACTCATGGCCCTCATATGCGAGCTTAAATCGGGGTAATGCAGCTGTAGCGGCAACACACTAGCAAGGCTTCCGCCTCCAAAAGCAATCAACAGTTTGAAGACACTAAAGTAGCTACCAAGCATAGAATAAGCCTCAAACAAGAGTATGCTGTAATGCATCTGGGCGAAAAGAAATAGGTGTAGCTCACTATGCAGAACCTCGCAGGGAATTTGGGCTACGAATTCGAGATTAGCGTTAAAAACTGCATATGGTAATGCATGTCGCATCACGAATGACCACTGTGACCAAGTATCCTTCCCTCGTCGGTAGTTTGGGGTTCCCAGCTGCGAGAAATTCAATAGTAAAGTTGACAAAAAATCTTCATTATGAATTTTGATCAATAACTATCCGAAAAATTACAATGAAAATAATGAATTGAGAAGGCCTATACAAACATTTTAACTATTTCATCAATTCTTTTCGGAAAATTCGGCAACCCATTCGTGGGGAAGTGTGCTCTCCCCTCCCGTGTCTCCGACACTGGAATATGCTAATCCTGCAATTAACAAAAGTGGCTCAATACTACGTTCACGGGAAGCGGAGCAACCATAGGTAAAAGATATGATATTGCAGAAGACTACCTTCCAACTTCCCCCTTTTTGGTGAGTGCGATGCAGATGCCTCACTACCTCGCTTGCGATGTGAAGGTCCACTGTTGGAAGTAGCAGTAACCTAGGCATGTCAAAACAGCTTGGACAAATCAAAAAATTTGATTAGAAATTATGCTGTCAAACGTTCAGCATGAATCCGAAACCTACACTGCTTTGTTCGAAGGCGTTCCCATCGGCAACATCAGAATATGGAGAGAAGAAAGAGCACGCTGAAAGAAAAAAAAACACTTGCAAAACAAATCTTTCTCCAAGTGGATGAGGATAAAACGAAACTTCTTTTCATCTGCGAAACGAAGAAAAAAATTCGAACGCCAGCCAAACTCTAGAAAATGTCTGGCAATCTTCCGCTTAAAGGCAGCACCCGCGGAAATTTTCATGTTTGAGAATTCGCTGAATTTTGAGGTTATCAGAGACGATGAACTCATAGGCAATGATGAAACAGCGTGAAACACGCCGTAAGACGGGAAATGAAGGCGCCGTTTTCCATGCGTTCACAGCGCGGACGAGTTTTCCGCTAAGGGTATACGCGCGTAAAGCCAAGAAATCCTGTGGATGGTGTGTATTTCATGCACTACACTACATATACTGCTCTACGCCATGCGCCGCAATAGCTCTAGGTGGCGCTTCGAGCCAGGGAAAACTCGTACAGGTGTGAACACGGCCAGGCGGGTTCACGACGTCAGTTCGATTTTCTCTGCAGGTAAGCCATTATTGTTTGTGTTCATTTCACATTTATGATGTGCTGAGTCTGTACTTCACCAAACGCACATCAGCTCCGAGTCGAGGATTTCCGCGGGTGCTGCCTTTAAGAATTCAAGACATCTTGCGGTGCGGTATAAAATGTACAGCGGTATAAAATATGTGAGACGACAGGGAAGAACTGGGTGGAAAACGAAGTCCCCTACCAGCGCGCCGCAATTTCCAAAGCCTGTGCACTTACGAGAGGGAACCTCAGAATCGAAAATAATTCATGTTCGTAACTAGGTTACAACCTATAATAACCATAAATTCCACGAATTCCCTCCTTTGTATAATTCTAGCAAAAATGCTTGTCCAAAGACTTTGGGGCACCCTATATAAGCCATAGCAATAATGCAGTCTTCACATGTGTTTTAATAAACAAAGTACTGACCAATTATAAAGTATTGATGACATTGTATAATTCCCTTACTTGCCCTGTCTTCGCTTGTCAGATCGTGATGAGCACTTCTCAGTGATCTCGTAACACGCCTATTATTCGAATCCTCACTTGATGATGAATGCCTACAAATAAAAGCGAATTTTATCTGGTCGCGGTGTGATGGTAAGGCTACTGCATCCAGAATTTCACTTCAAGGATAAATGGAAGAGTAAATAACTATAGTGAGGCAAGGATGCATGCATACCAATAGGAGAATTTCCTGGTAAAAATGGCCTAAGATTCCTATTCTAGCAATTTCAAAGTTGGCCACGACCAAATTTCCGTTTCATTTTGATACTATCTGAATGTACTTAAAGGCAGCACCCGCGGATGTGCGGATGGTGAAGTATAGACTCAGCACATCATAAATATGAAACGGACACAAACAATAATGGCTTACCTGCAGAGGAAATCGAACTGTAGTCGTGAACACGCCTAGCCGTGTTCACAACGGTCCGAGTTTTCCCCGGCTCAACGCGCCAGCTAGAGCAATTGCGGCGCATGGCCCAGTGCAGTATATGTAGTGTAGTGTATGAAATACACAACATCCGCAGGATTTCGTGGCTATAAGCGCTCATACTTTCAGCGGAAAACTCGTCCGCGCTGTGAACGCATGGAAAACAGTGCCTTCATTTCCTGTTTTGCGGCGTCTCTTACGCTATTTCCTCATCGCCTATGAGTTCATCGTCCCTGATAACCTCAAAATTCAGCGAAATCTCAAACATGAAAATCTCCGCGGGTGCTGCCTTTAAGCGACTGGCGCGGGCGTGTGCGGCACGGCAGGAACTTCGATTGGATCCACGGTCGTCCTTTGAAAAGTTCAACATGGTTTTGGGCATTCCGAGACATGTGAAAGAGGGATCTGATCCACATATACAACGGCGGTCACATGTTTATAACGCCGCCAATTTTGGGCCATCAACTGATGAAAAATTATAATCCATTTCTCAGATTAGAATGAGCTGTCAGGGCGATATTCGAGTCTGGGAGAAGGTATAATGTGTCCATTCTTTCTCCAACTTTGCTCCTATGAAAAATGCTTATAAATGGGGTTACCATGGGTGGAATAGTGGTGAGCATAGGTGTTCGAAAGTGAAGGTCGGACATGAAAATCGGAGGCCTAAAAGTGAAGGTTACCTACCAAATCGTGGGATCGACCGGGAGGGGATTGAGTGCGTGTACACCGGAAAAATAAGTGCATGGCAGGCAGGGTTGGGTCCGCGCCGCGGCCTCTGGCGCGCGCGGTATTACATTTTTCTCAAATACGACGTGGATTCCTAATAGAGAAAGGTTTTCTCCATCAAACTGTATACAACATTCCTATATTCGGTCGCTCCTTCATCCCGCCATTTTTTTCCAAACATCCGGAATTTTGAACTTTCGATCGATATCTTTGGACTCAGGGATTTTAGGGATCCACAAGAGGTGAGCCGATGATCGGCTAGAGTACGTAAGAGCAGGCAGAGTACTACATGAATGTATTCACAACTGGTGGCGAAGAGAAATCGAAGCTGAAAAAAAGAGAGTTTGAAATTTCACATTTTTTCCTATTTTTGGGACGAAGTTTCAGGAAAACGAGGACGCGCTCCACGGATCTGTGATATGCCTAGTAATAAACAGTGACAGTTTAGTTAGAAAATGTATGACGATTTGGGGCACGTCCCCTCACGAGTCTGGCCGTGGAAAATCTGGAAAAATAGGTGCATGGCAGGTTTGGGTCCGCGCCGCGGCCTGTGGCGCGCGCGGTATTGGACTTTTTTTAAATGGGACGTGGATTCCTAATAGGGAAAGGTTTTCTCTATAGAACCATATACAGCACTCCTACATTCGATCGCTCCTTCATCCCGCCATTTTTTCCAAGCATCCTGGATTTTCGACTTTCAATCGATTTTTTCAGGCTTGGTTGAAATCGTTTTTCAGATGCGACGTGATCAGGGTGCCATTCTGCGTCGACTAGTGTAGNAGAATTCATTCATTGGAGTCTCAACGCTGTGCACATACTAAAATTACGATATGAGGCTTCGCGACGGAAGAATACTGCAACATTATTGTTTGTGTTCATTTCACATTTATGATGTGCTGAGTCTGTACTTCACCAAACGCACATCAGCTCCGAGTCGAGGATTTCCGCGGGTGCTGCCTTTAAGACTGGCTATATGGCGCCGCGTCTGAGCATGCCAGTGTCATCATCAACAGCATGCGGTTATGAGGATGCATTTGCTGCATTTAGACTACATGCGAAGCTTACCAGGGGAATGGAGGCAGCCACACTCACTCAGACCGTTAAGGAATTGATTTCCAATTTGAAAGTTTGAGCCATTGAAAATGAGGCACATCTTTGGTGGTACAACTGTCACATTAGCATTCGTTACCCTTTATTCCAACCCTCAGTGCACTGCTGTGAGTCAAATCAGCCATTGTGCTAGGCGCTGCTGTGAGTCAAGTCAGCTATTGTGAGATTGCTTACTCATGTTCACTGCGCAGAATGACTCCTTTGCAAGCCTAATGGTTCGTTGATGGGGGAATTTGTCATACGGGTGGACAGGTATGTATGTTCCAAAGCACATCAAAGTCCGCGTAAATATAGCGGAAATGGGCACAGCTAATCCTGCAGGACTTTGGGTAATCCTCTATACGCGCTGCTGCCACCCACATTGTATCTTCTCATTAGAGTGTTGGTCGAATAGAAATCGATTATCGATTAAATTGAATTAATTTGGATAGCAATTCGAATATCCATCTAAAAAAATCGAACGTTTCGAAAACACGAAGCTTCACGGAACTATCTACTTTAGCCATCTGAACAACAAATGGACTGTCCAGCACGCGCCGTTCTGTCATTGGGGTGGGCTGAATCGCACCCGAGTGTGTCTTCGGTGTGATGGCCGGGCAGCACATAGTTTTCAGAGAGGTCTTCCTGGTGTCATGAAGTGTGAGGGCGTCATTTTCTGCAAGATAAGAGTAGAAAGCTCTTGTCTATTAAAGATTTTGATTCTTTTGGTTTGTGGTTAACACATATCAGTTGTACGCTGCACATACGTTTTATCGTTCTTTATGAACTCGTAGATGATCCATTTGTGATATTGAGAATGCTACTATCTTGAGAATATGACAGAACAGCGCGCGTTGGACAGTCCATTTATTGTCCAGATGGCTAAAGCCCATTTTCTGGTACAGTCGTACCAGAAAATACTTGCCTCCGGCATCCACCGCCCGCCTGCTGAGACGCGAAGTGCCTCCTACGCATTATCATACGTGCTGAGACGTGGCTCAGTTGACGCGCACTGTAGCGTGAGGCAAGAATTTTTTTTTTGGAAGGACTACACCCATAAATTTTGGAACTGGGACCTTGTAGAATTTTAGCTCCTGTGCGCTTCAGGTTTTATGCATGTATCAGGATGCTGCGAAAGTAGTTGCTCTTCCGCGGTATGCATAATTTTTTTCTTTTTCTTCTGCATAATTTGAGAAAACTCAAGTCTACTTCTAGAATCTTCTGATAAGGCTTTTCCTCCTCTTTCGAACGTTGCTTCAATATTCTGACAAGCTCTCCCCTGAGGTTGTATAGGATCGCGAAAAAATGACGACTCCACGCGATTTTTTGCGTGATCATGATTCATGATTTCAAACTCGATCACTCTGTACCGAAGGTATTCGGTAATCTTGCGTTTGTTCGGCCTGGAATCATCTTTCAATGGACAGTGAGTTACTGGTCTGAAGGTTTCTTGCGAGCACAGTCGCCCCAAGCGTTAGTGTGTGCAATGCGGCCTATCGTGAATGGGATAGACACACTGCTGTTGAAATTTGAAAAAAAAATCATTCGGAACATTCAGTTTTGGGGTAAATTATGTCCTGGATAACGTGTGCTAGTAAATCTTTTTTCAAAAGAGCACAAAAAGCCACCACCTACCTGTGCAGATCTTGCAACCACCACCATGTCTACAGTCCGCTCATATGGGATGACGGCTAAAAAACACGTCTTTTCGCCCAAATCGAAACTAGCAAACTTGTTATCTAGAGTGTTATGACATGTTACGGCTGTCACTTGTCGTCGATCCACCACCCTTTGGTGCAGAAAAAGGTTCAGAGAACTGGTGCGACGAGGTCGCTGCTTTGGCTAGGCTGCCGCCGCTGTCGTCGACAACGGCGACAGCGACGTGGCGCCCACGTTCAATACGCACAACGGCCAGTGTCGCCGCGGCGCCGCGACCGAAACCGCTATACTCCTCGACGAGTATAGCGGGAGCCTTCACAGCATCGCGCTTTTATCGAAGACGACATATTCGCTCTAAGTGTGGAGGATAGAAGGGTCTTTGGTACTAGTAGTGAAAATGTCTCAGATTGTGATGCCACTTTAACCTTTTTTATAATAATAATAAACAACACAAGATAAGGTTGTCGCTATACTCCACGCCGAGTGTAGCATCTTCTTAGCGTCTCCGTCTTCGGCGATGGATACGGCCGATCGCCAACATCGTGCAAAGCGACTGTTGGCGCCGTTCTCACAGTATCCTAAATTAGCGACTGTCGATTGCCAACATTGGCTAAAATCGGTAGGCACGTTTGCCGCAGTCGCCAGCGACAGTGACTCAGGGGCAGGGTGCTATAATTGTAGTGTAACGGCAACCTAGACAATACTCCTTTCGTAAGAATTTCCGAAACAATATTGGTATCTCTTAACTCTTCCGGCGTTAACTGTCCGCTGCGTTCTCCGCTTCTGTTCTATTATAGCTCAGATGAAGTGCCGCGCGAGCTGGCCCTGGCTGACTAGGCAGCAGCCACATTTCGGGCCCGCTCGCACCGTTGTCGCAGCCCGCTTGCTCGAGTTTCCTTTTCGAGTGAGCCTCAACAACCGTACGAGCGGTCTACGATAGTCGTGTGAGCTGGCCACGAAATGACTGTGATCCGCCGGGGATGGCGGAACGATAGGTCCTGGCAGCTGCTATCGGAGCACCTCGCATCCCATGCAACGGTTGCCACGATCACCTCCCACGGTACGCATTCTTACCTGCACTGCTCCAAGGACCGAAGATTATTTGACTCGGGACTAGACCAAATGTGAAACCTTTTTAGGACAAAAAGGTAATAAGCCGAAGTGGTAACGTGCCGTTTTTCAACAAAAACAGCTTAATCTGTTCATCCTACTGAATTTGCTTTGGTTAGTTCATAATCATTTTCAGCAGCGGAAGATAACCAACACACATATATGTAACTGTAATGCGTGTATATCTCTGTCACCTAATTAGGAGCGGGGCTACAATTGCACGGAGTATCGACACACGCAGGGTAAAGCACGGGTGCGATATTTCATACCACCCCTACGTATTAGGAGCAGAGAAACAAAAAAGTAGAGGGGGGTACGTACGGGCTCGGGGAGGAGCCCGGAGATAAATTACTACTACTTTTACTTGTGTGAAATTTTGAGAGTCATTTTACACTTTTTTTAAATCATCTGAGATATGTTTAGATATAGAAATGTTTTGTGTGGGTTTGGAGTCGAACTCTGTCACCACCGCTCATCTTCATCTTGACTGAGTGCTCTTCTGCATGATTTGTGATTATACGATGTTTTTGCACCTCATGTTTCATTGTGAGCCTTTGTGTTGATCTCATTGGTCCAGTGAAATTATAAAAGCAGAGATTTGGACGAGTTACACCCTTACAATACAGCCTCCCCGCACACTCAAGTCTATGTCCGTGCCTCCACTTTTTTAATTTTATGGAGTGAAGCATCGGAGCACATGAGGACGCCTTAAATTTCACTGCTTGAACCAGCTAAACTCCTCAGAGAGCTATTTCGCGCTCCCATGCGACTCCGCGCTCCATTGCGCACAAGATTACTGTGGCTTCCACCACAGGAGGGGTGCGGAGAAGGTGCGTGTATCGCACCCGTATCGCACCTGCACTGCGGTGGACGCTACAGTATTCGAGAGCAGAAGAGGGAGGCACCTAAAGCGTTGGGAACGAAGAGAGAGCAAAGAGTGAGAACACGAATGTTTGTGTGAAATCATGTCAGAACATGTCCTATATTGTCCAAACAAGTTCAACTCTCCAGCAGTCTGATCCTCTTTCTTGTGATGTGATCAGCATGTCCAACAGGTCCAAACCTGTTAACCCGTTTCTTTGAAGTTGACAGGTTTGGCTGTGATGAAGTGGACTTTCCATTACAAAAACGGAGCACTACAAAATTAAGGGATCAATTTTCCGCGTGGACATCGCCTTTAACCACACTACACGTGGACCTCGTGGAATTCCTTCTCACATAAAGTTCTATCTCATAAAAAAACATGTAGAAAAAAGTGCGATTTCAGCTTATAAATAAGCGGGGACCTTATTTTATTCAGAGCATCACGGTGACATTGTTATAGGCGTGGCTTACGCTCAGATAGGAGCAAACGGGGGTACGTATTTGGGAAGGCCAGATCGCACCTTATGCTTCACCCTGGACACACGGGTTCATAGCAGCCAAATATTTCCAGCTATCGTTCTTCCTGGCATACATCCCTTTGCCGGGTACCGCTCGCATGGCACTTTTCTGAGAGTACACCATTTATGTAAGTGCCTACCTATCTTTCAAGTGTCGTCAAGTGTTTAGAAGGAGCCGAGTAAGGAGGAGTTGGGTGAGCTCGTTAGCTCATCCTCTCCCGCTGGATCACACCCGTCTACAATCCGTGACGACTGGCAGATGCAGACAAAGTGCCGGAGATGTGCATTGTGCGATGGGGCGATCATGCCTGCTCAAGAACGGTTCAAACCATGCAAATGCGAAACTGCGTAGGTCCTAACATTCATATTCAGGTGTTCATTAGAGGTCTTGTTTTCGAGACAGTTCCCTAGTTTCAGTAGTAGTTCCACTAACTCCAAAATTTGTTTTTATGCACCAACGATGTAATGTTAGTTTATTTAGTGCTTCACAAATATTGTTCATTTCGATAAGGAAGACAGTTGAAGAGATGATGCATATATGTATAGAAAAGAACGTTGGAAAGAGTGCAGCAATTGGGTAGGGCGTTATGCACAAATACTCAACTATCGTCACTTTTGAAAAGGGTATAATAGTGCACGTTCTAGTGCATTCAGTCTCATAGAAGTAAAGTCGGCTGCTGAATTTTCAACATTTAAATCACGTTTTCGCGTTTAGTACATCGGGTATAGCCTTTAATGTTAACGCAACCAAATGCGGAAACACTTGGCGACAGTTCAATCATATCGAATGAGGTCAAACCGGCCAGCTGCGGTCAAAATGTAGGGATAACTACTTCATATTGAAGATTTTTGTTGTTTATTCAACGAAAGAATGGAAAAACACTCATAAATGGTGCACTGTGGATTTTTTTATAATCTTAAATATCCACGACTGAATCGTTCGACAGATTCCCTTCTCAATTTGTTTCCATTTTACGTACGAGATAAGCAAGCGACACCAAGTTACCAAAGTATTCAACTGTCAACGCGATCCAGAAATTGAGGAGTGTCAAGTGATCTTAACACATTAAATGTGCACCAACAAGCAATCACAAAGTGAATGGTTGGGTTTAGAATCTTTCCTACTTGAAACGAAGTATTCCTTTGCAATTTATACATGAATCAAGCTGCTTTTCATGGATAATATGTTAATTTTTCTCATTTCAATATTATTTTGCTTTCATCAAGTGAAGTCCATACTCTCTGCTCTATCAATGACGAAAGATGGCTCTCTCGGAGATGCATGGTCTGCGGTGAGATCTGGCAGAAGCCGGTACCTCGACATTTCTTCTTTTTCGGTTTCTCGATTATGAGTGTGTTGTCTTTCAGTTTCAGCCGTCATCAACATACATAAATGGATCCTTGACATATGATCCTTACAATTGTGAGAAATTATGCTTTATTTGTGGAAAATCATCCGTGAGCTTTCAATCTCGCCCACGACGTGATGCACAAATGATTCGACCGTGTTTTTGCGAGTGAGTTCGTTTAAAGCTAGATTTCTTAATACTGGGCTAAATTCTTACAAGAGTTCAGGTGAATTCCTGTGCTGGTTTATCGTTTCATTTGGACATTTCTTTTTCTTTTGTTAGTCGTTTCTGGTCTTTTTTCTCGATGGTGTTTTTTCTTTGAAAAGAATCTATACGTATATCGATCATTTTTTGCACACCCCTTGCTATCTTCTAGGTAATTTCATGAATTTTTCGCTAACGGAACTAGAACCGAAAAGAGCGTGCGGCCACAGTAATGTCGTTACCGTCCAAAGGAACCACAATGTCTCTTAGGTGTTTTTTAATTTTTACAGTATCAGCTGTCATCACGGCTGTATGGTCGACCGTTTGCAGTTATCACGACAGTGCAGTGTTTGTGGTGCTTCGTACCGTTTTATTGAGGTGAAATTTTTTAGAAATTTTAAATTTGTAAATACCCCTATTTTACTTCTTTCACTGCACACGCATAAGGATTTCTTTTCCAGTATGGGTCGCTGCGGGATTTTTTCGTCAGATACTGGTGCCAGTATACCTGCTCCGTTATAATACTTCTCATACTGTTCGGCTCAGCAGCTCTTGCTATGGCAAAAGCTTTGGGAGACATCAACAACTTCTCGCTGACCAATTTGTGTTGGTTTTCACATTTTTAGCGTTACCATGGTCATTTCCATAGCATATTTCTTCTATTTAGTCATCTTAATCATCGGCGTTGCTCTATTTGGTTTGTGTCTGGTTTTTCTATGGAAGTGCATAAAATACACGATAATGCGTAGAATTCCTCGCTTCCATACGCGATATCGACAATTCACTGTGTTTGATTATGAGCCCACAGTGATAGATGCAACTCAAGTGAGATTGGTTAAGATCCTGATTTCGATTTACTGCACATTTTTGAAGTGATAGTGATACTGCCTACTTCTAGATGCGTCGTAATCGCTTCGAGGGAACAAAACGTGCAAACCTGAAGCCGGCCACTTCCCTTGAACAATGTCTACTTAATTCTGATTTCTCTTCGTCGCGGCAGATGGCAAGCACGCCTATTGCTGGCCCCAGCTCACAGGTTCTATTTTCGTTTGACACCGCTGAAGTGAAGAAAAGCAGGGGTGGGTGACAGTGTCTGCTCCTGAAAGATCATACTATCATTTGTTTTACTCAAAATCATATTACGGTTCAAAAGCTTTATGCATTACTTCCCAAAGTGCTCCAAATTGGTTTCGTATAGATAGCGTCATTTTTATTTCCAGATCTGCTTTGTTTGTTTAAGTTTTTATGTCGGTTTTTGACTCCCGGTGACATCCTGGGGACAACTGTTGAGATTTTATTGTTGTTAATAAATTTTTACGTTTTGTAGTGTTATTGTGAGTACATAACTGATGACCGATGGGGGTGTCCCTATTTTCACTAGCCCAGGACGGGACAAGTAGTTGTGCTGCACTCCAACACAGTTAGCGCTTGCTGACTGATTATTTGAAGGGAATGGGATGGAAACAACGATAGTCAAGAAGGCCTACCTGGTGGTCTATCGTTAGGCCTCGAGAATTACCTGCTTTGGGAGTTGGTGAAGTCTAAGATTAAAATGGTAACTACTTCAGAGAAATTAGGATTGGTGCACATAGTGCTAGGAAATGTGTGCAAAAAATACCTGGAAGGAGGAATTGTGACTTATGCTCGTTACAGTGTGAAGTTGGTCGCTCTTGAGCTGGCTTCGACTGATTCTCAAGGAAAAAATCCGCCTCTGAGCCCCCTCCGACATTCTTTAGGAACCTGTGGACGAGGTCGGGGGCGGGGCCAAGGCGCTTCCTGATTAATTCGCTATCCGGAGCGCACCTTCTGAAGAAATTCGTTCTCCTCTCGAGAGTTCCTCATCCACTTCCTAACAGAATAGAAACTATGCGTCGTGTCTGACGAGCAATGAGATACACTATGCAGAGACCCTGCAATCCTCCTTGGCTCCATCCACAGGCTCGCCAAGAATTGGAGCTCGAAAACCGATATTCTCGAGGGTTATGCAGGTTATGTAGTTTCTATCCGTGAACCAATCAGCGTACCGAGCAGCTAGCTTGCGATAACGTTTTTCTTGTAACTTTTTGCTAAATGCTCCATTAGTAGGACATAGTAGTACGTAAGAGTAAGAGTTCCGGAAGCCTCATTGCCTACTGAGAATACACCAGAAGAGTGAGACCTTGGTAGGTTGCAGCTATTAACAACCTTCTTATCGAAGAATAAGATAAGCGAGCACCCTAGTGACAGGACGATGCGAACCTGCAGCGTGGTGTTACTCATACTGCTACTCTCCGCTGTTTTTCTATTCGGCGTATTCCTGTTGGCGCCATTTCCTATTGCAATTTTCCCTGCTATAGTGAAAGCTCAGGTTTATCTTAGGTTTGTTCTGTTTATTTTGAAAGAGGGTATACTGTGATTTCTCTCTTTTTTCATGTTTTTCTTTAATTTTCTAGAATTAGCGACCATGTCATTACTTTGGGGAAAAGATGTAAACGAATTAAAATACCTACGCTATATTCACAATTTTCTTGGATAAATCGATTGAAATCAATAGAATCAAATTTCAAAAATCTCTTTACTTGACTTTTATTATGACTTTGCTTATGTCGTATTAATTTTGCGAGAGAAAAACCCAATAGAAATTTTTCGTGTGTGCGTGCAGTTGGACGTAGAAATAAGCCATGATTGTTACTTGGGTAAAACTTCACTGTCAGCGCTTTTATAAGAGCATGGGAAGTTGGAAACAGAACTTGTTAACCAGCTTAAACTTGGGTCGATCCTACGATCCTCCTGTGTCGGTCCCGATCCACTATGTAGTTGAATGTACCGGTTGAATATTCTGCAGTCTTTCCTGTCTCCTCTCATGAGGACCAAATCATTGAAAAGAGTAGGTGGGTATTTTGCATCCACCTCAAGGAATAACTCGATGACAGCAGCTAATACATGTTATAACCCCTGTGTGAACTCAGTAGAAAAGGTCACGTCACTTTTATAGTCACAGTTCTATAAATTTGCTGCACGAACGCAGCTCGAACAGCGTGATAAACACGTCGCGTGCACGTTGGACTAGCGACATCTCCTCCCATTTGCTGCTATTCTCTCCTCAATAGCTGCTCACGTTCTGCTCCTTTTGGCATCCATTGAGGTAAGATGACAGCAATTAAGCGGGGAACGGCAGCTATGAGGAAGTCGCTAGGCTTTCTAGATGTATCCGACGTGTTTAGCTGTTTGAGCTGCGTTTCTGCTGCACTGTTATCAGACAGCAGGAATCCCGCTGACTGAATTCGAAGTCGGAAGGTCGTGGAGCGTTCAATGCCGAACAGTAACTAGGAGCTTGGAAATGGCTGAGAACGGACAACATGTCAACGCGACAAACTAGCCTGACAAACCGCATATAGTACGCTTCATGAAACAGACGTATGCATCATATGCCATGCGTGATATGCCGTCTGAAAGATTGGTAAAGAGAATTGGCATGAAGCTCGCCGACTCATTGTCCCAGTGTCTTAATGGCCTTTTGAAATTTTAGAAACACCTTGGTCGTTGTGAGCATGAGTCGATTTATCTATCCACTTATTTATTTATTTCGCATTATTTAAGAAACCGCCCTACAATCGCGATAAGCATGGCAGAGGCGGATGGCGAGCTGTTTTCCGATGGGCGTGTCCATGGGCGGGGCCTAATCGGGCAAACCCGCTTTTGGGCAAAGCGCTCCAAAATCGGGCAAAAAGCTATATGGTCGGGAAAAGACCTACATGCAGAATCTGAAAAGCACGTGAGCTACGAAACGAAAATTATATGTTTTTCATTTTTTTAAAATGTGCTTCTCCTTCTAAGGTGCAACATTATTATTTGCAACTGTTTTTCCAAAGCGAATCGTTGATTGTTTTCGTAAGTTTTTTTGCCTCCCTCTAACCTATGATAGCGACCTGTAAAAAGTTTCTAACTACTTTGAGCTTTTGCCCGACTCTGTAGCTTCTTGCCCGATTTCGGAACAGTTTGCCCGATTTCGGAGCGGTTTGCCCGGTAGTGCAACGGTTTGCCCGATTAGGCTTCGCCCACGGACACGCCCATCGGGCACACAGCTCCACACCCGTCAGAGGCAACTACAAAGGATAAAGGATAAAGTGGCCGGCGTTGATCAATCCCGTCACGAGGGATGCGTCACGCATTCGACTTCATCAGAGCATCGTAGAGGAGTTGAATGTGTATGTGCCCTATACAGTGACTTGTGGAGGGCATCCGATGAACCAAGTCAGTGCTTCATCCTCCCAGACTCCTCTGGCACCAATTTACCGATCCCGGAGGGATGGATGGCTTGGTTAGGCGGAGGCGAGATCGAACCATCGACCGTGTGCGTGCGCAGCGAGCCTCTTACCACTGCGCCACACGCGCCTCAGAGGCAACTATGTATGTACGTATGTGTGTGTGTTGTGTTCGGCTCCATGGAAAAGTTGAAGAAAGACTAAAGAAATTCTGCAGTGTTTGTGTTGTGGAAGATTTTTTTCGAAGGTGACTTGCCAAACTGGGAATTTGCTTTGTTCGAACTATCGGAAATTTCACTGGCCTGGCTCGCAATGATGATAGCATCTTCTTGAACGTGGAGTTCCACTCACGATAAGGCCATTTTATGTAGAAATGGAATGTAACGGAACAAATAGGTCTATTGGCTTGTTACTCATTTATGTATCACGTAGGATCCCGTAGGAAGAGGAGGGAGAAATTTAAAAAAATCAAAGTTTACATTACCACTCTTTCACGAAAGAGTAAAATTTAGGATTATTTATTCATTTATTTATTAAGTTATTTATTTTTTTTATTTATTTATGCACTCAGTCGATGCTCTTTAAAAGAAGCAAACTAGTAATTCAGCGAACAATTTTACAGGCAAGAGAAAGATGGTCAGTTCCCAACCGCCACCTACTTCTGGTCTCGTTTGCCTGCTGTACAGTACTATAATTTTTACTACTTCAACATAACTAACCCGGACGAAGTGCTCTACTATGGAGAGAAAGCACGATTGGTCGAGTTGGGACCGTACTCCTGGGCGTGAGTTAACTACTCAATTCACTGGTACTTGTTTTTATTTTTTGTTATGTTTTCACGTATTCATTTCAAATGTTACGATTTTTACTTTTCCAGAAAATTCTTATATTTTTACAAAAAAAGGCTTATTAGTGAGCGCTCGTAAATCTTTGCTCAAATTAGAATGGCCTAGATAACAGAGAGGTCTTTCGAAGTTGTCTCTAAATATGGGGTGTGGGTATGCGCAGCAGATCGCATCCTTACCATCTACAAGTGGTAGATGTCGGGGCGGAGGGGGGGGGGGGGG
>JARK01000261.1:51855-67698 GCA_000688135.1 Ancylostoma ceylanicum | reverse complement strand
GGGGGGGGGGGGGGGGGGGGGGGGAGAGCTCATCCGCGTAGGGTCCCCAAATTTTCTGGATATATTTCATAAAATCTTCGAAAACTTTATGTCAGTCATTTTTTAATCGTTTGTTCTTTTCATTGGTTTTTAAAATATTTTTAGTTAATTCTATAATAAGTGTTAATTATGTATTAGATTGTTATATATTAAACTTAATATTTTAATCGTTTTTGTCATTAAATTCGGGTCTCTTTTTTATTTATTTCTATTTCTCTATTCGGAGTTGCCACTTATTACAGCGGAACCATAATGTGTTATTAACTGTTAGTGTTAGTAGCTTATTACTCATTTACTACCAGATCCCGTGAGAATTACCAGCGAAAAGCAAAGGTTATCAAAGTTTACACCAACACTCTTCCACCACAGAGACAAAATTCTGATTTTAATTAATTATTATTATTTTATTTAATATTTCTATTTTTAATTTTTAATTTACAATTCTAATCATGATTAATTTAGTACCGACTGTTACAAAGCTTTCCATAGCATGTAACTTCCAAATCGTAGTGTGCCCTTGTAAATGAGCTAGACTAAAAGGTGGAGCTTGCCAGGATGCGTAACCTGTCATTAATTGGTTCATGTCGTGCATATCGGGATAAATCGAGCGGTGGCGTCTCAATTTTCGTGGAATTTTGGGTTGGATTTTTCCAGACCAGAAAATAACAGCTCCATTATCAGATCTCTACTCACATCCACTCGAGTACGGTATCGAGAGCCCACATCCGTTAATGGAAGATATGTAGTCGACGGGTACACTGATGGACGAGGGGTACGCCGGTGGAGGGAAGATGTAGGAAGATGATTCATTGACGGTGAAAGAGAAGGCAGCGTTGTGTTGTGAGAACTGTGCTGAGGTGTCATGAATCTTACGCTTCATGATAAGTTCATCCGACATGATGGCGATGCATAGCTATTCTATTAGTCATCATGTTTACACCTCCGCCCCTTGTTAGCTGCATATAGAGGAGGAGATACCGCTCTATGGGCCGTCGCCTTCGGGTTTAGCTTAGTGCTTAAAAACTTAAACCTCCACTTGGTCAAGAGGAAATGAAACTGAAAATGAAAAGAGACGAAATTGAGTGATAAGAGAGTGGAAATCAATGAAACAAACCCCTTAAAATTTTTACCGTTTTCTCATCCTCTTCGTGGTGTCAGCTCAGACAAATTTTCGGAAGTACCGCAGCAGAAAACCGGAAGAACCGACGGGTGACCTGCGGTCCTTCCGAATAGCTGCTGCGGTCCTTCCGAATAGTTGCTGCGGTCCTTCCGAATAGCTGCTGCGGTCCTTCCGAATAGCTGCTGCGGTCCTTCCGGAAACTTCTCTGAGTGCCTCAAAACGTGCTACGCATATTACCCCGTGAGGTCACCACATAGTGGTACCCACACACAAAAATGATGACTTGAGTGAAGGTCGGTGGTTTCACAGCTAGAGATACCAATGCAGCCAATTTCTTAGCGCTAATTAGAAAGCCCCATATTTTTGTTGACCGCAACAAAACTGAGCTCCGTATCTGAGAAGGGTTTGATAACGCTCACTCTTTCTCCTGCATTCTGCTGCGGTCCTTCCGGTTTTGTGCTGCGGTCCTTCCGAACAGATCCCTACACAAATCTGTTCTGCTGCGGTTCTTCCGAACCATTCCCACGGTATTCAGAAAAAAACATTCTGCTGCGGTCCTTCCGAATCTTTTGATCTCTGTGTCTCTCCTTCCTAACCACATGGTTGAGCTCTCTTTCTGCTGCGTTCCTTCCGACATTTTGTCTGAGAGCAATAATTTTGAACTTTTATGATACATATATACAACAGTTACAGTAACTTATGTTAATGAACCACCAAAATACACATTGGAGAGTGATGCAGTCCAAACATGATGCATCGGCGGGGAAGAGATCCAAGATGGGTAAAGAGTGCGGCGGTCCCATAGGTGATGGAAGGGATCCGACGAGTCCACAGCTGTGGAATGGGAGCTTTGGCGCCGGTAGTAGGGGGTGCGAGAAAAACAGGTGTACTGATGGTTGGGGAGTAACCGGTGAGTAGTGGGGAAGATGACATCCGACAGCAAAGCTAGTACAAAAAAAAGCTTGATACTCTGGTGTTAGCCGAACGATCAAGCTAGTATCAAAGATTCGATGTTCTAGCTCACGAGCTCTAGCTACTTATGCTCATATTCGCGGCGGATGGTGAAGGGTCCCAGCAGGGATGATAAATGCCCCAATAGAGTGGACCATTCGCACGTTTTGTGCTATGTGTTTGGACATCTTCAAATGGAAAGCAGGAGGATAGATCAAGAATGGGAATAGTCGTTGTAATGGAATGTGGGATATGTAGACATGCAAAGCGCAATGACTCGTGTGGTGCGCCGCGTGCGAACGTGTCCACATCACTGGAATACACGCCTCTAGGATGCTGCAAGGACACTGTACCTTCTTGCCAGCATCCATGTTTTTTCTTAATTTTAAGAAGATTATGCATAACTGCAATACTGTGTGCTTTCAGTGAAACCGAATTCAAGCAGGAGATAGACTTCCGCGATGATTCCAACACAGTGTACTACAAAAACAACAAAACCTGGGTAAGTTAGTAGGTGAAAGGTTTCATGAAATTTCGTCTTTTCCTCAGCCTCTGAAAGGACATTGTAACGCTGTGGGTTAGTACTATCACGGTTTCTGCAATTGTTACAGGTATTCTCCCCAACCGACTCATGCAGCAGTTGCAAACTTGAAGATCTTCTCTACGTTTCAAACCCTTCGTTCATGGTAGGCATGTAATAAATTAACTAGCACTAGAATCCATGCCTCCCTAGAGGAAAAACAGCTGGAGTCTCTATGAAGACAGCATTCGAAAAGCATGGCTCCGAATACAGTTGCAAGTCAAAAGAAAGTTTGTTTTGGGATTTACGTAGCATAAGATTAGCTTACCCATACCATTCACCACCGCCCTCAACACGAACAAGTCCTATTTCACGGTATGCTTAGAGTAGGTTTGTCCAACATGAGCTACAAATATGGGTTCTAGTCTCACCTGGGCAGTGTGTGGACTGGGAAGTACCGAGATGGGAGCGAGGGCATGAGCCAAAATGTTGTGTGAACTTTCACGAAAAAGGTAAATGTGAAATTGTATTGTGCAGTTACAAAGTAAAACATTAAAGTGGCGCGGTCTCCAAAGCGATAGATGGACATTTGAAGACGTCCAGAAGCTCATGAAATGCGTCAGCTAGAAGAGGAGAGCCAAAAGTTCTACCTCTCTCTACTTTCATGACGTGAAGCTTGGGATGGCTATAAACACCAACAAGGAAGCAAGCTGTTTCTATGGAATAGTCGCAGTTAAAAAGGAGGCCGACAATTTGAAGGCTTTAAATGAAAAAGACGAGGTTCTATGTATTTACCTTCCATTACAGTCCGCGGTTTACATGAAGCAACAGCAAAACATGGGCAAGGTCGCTTCAATGCTTTTAAACGGACTGCTTCTGCTTTTAGGAGAGTCCCCTCTGAGGTGGGAAGAGTTTCAGGTTCCCTGACTTGTCTCAGGCAGAATATGGAACAAACGTTTATTGGATGAAGGTTAGTGACCATAACGGCGTGAAAGTAATTACAGAGTGGTGACTCAGGGTGGAGTGTCGTTCGAGTCGTACCCAGACCCTCTTATTACTTTGATCAACAGCAATTTAACCAAGGTGAGCTCCAAGCTTTTAACTGCTATGTGTTGCCTTTGACATTTCTCTTCAGACACTTTTGACCTTTTTGGGAAATCCTATCACTCTTCCCAATGTGCCTGCGATGGGATATTTTCCATTGGTGAGTAAAAATATTCTGCACTTGTATTCCTTGCACGAAAATCACTGAGTACATACTTGGCCATTCTATGATTCCTACCGGTATCCAGTGGCTATAGTAGGTAATTACTAGTAAACAAGTGCTCCGACTCGCCTCCGGCGAGTCTCGCACTTGCCCGCTTCGCGGGACTTCGGTACTGACGTACCCTTAGTTTTCAACAAAAGCGGATGAAGCCGAGAGTTGCGAGACTCACCGAAGGCGAGTCGGAGCACTTGTAGGGACATGATCAAATTGCGTGCTGGTGATCGCTTTTACATATAAACTTCGGTTTCCCATTTAATCCCCTCGAAAACATTCGATTGATGACAGACAGAAATCTGAGAATTTCACCACTGATAGCAAATTCCGCTTTTCTTCTGTGATACGATTCATAGACATTTGCACATGAAACCTATACCGTTCGGATTAAATTGTGCCCCGCAGTGCAAAAAATCATTGCCATCTACGCGAAGCGCGGCGAAGCTGCGCTTTGCGCAGATGACAGAGTTTTTTTGCACTGCGGGGCACAATTCCGAGTCGAACGGTATAGGTTTCATGTGTGTTTTTCGGTTGGATCGTGAGATATAAGCGATAACCAACAAACACACAAACAGATGAATTTTACTCTATAGTGATGGGGATAGGGGGCCAAAAATCGATAAAAAACGATTTCTGGAAAAACGCCAAAAGACGCTGACCTTGCAGTGCGTGGCACAATTCTGAGTCGAACGGTATAGGATTCATGTGTGTTTGTCGGTTGGATCGTGAGATATAAGCGATAACCAACAAACACACAAACAGATGAATTTTACTCTATAGTGATTATACCTGCTTTATAAGAATAAAGATTAGCCAGGAGGTCGTCTAGCCTATAAATCACACGAATTCGCTTGTTTTTTGCGTGAAGCAGTGGAGGTTTTGCCAGAGAGATCGGGTTTGTTCAAATTTCACAAGATTCCTGCAGGAGAATGAGCAAAAATATTCATTCTGGAAGATGTTGGGAAATTCTCACTAATTTGCTATCCACCTTTCTTTCAAGGTTCTTCATGGTAAACTGCGTATACTTATTTTGCTAACTTCCAGTACAACCACACCAATGACGAGGATTACATTGTGAAGACCGGAAAAGACAACACAGATAAGTGAGCCAACCGTTAGTTTTCCTTCTGTAAAGTTCCTTGCTTACTTCCCTCCTCTATCTGAATTCCATCTTCAGCTTGGCGCTTATCCAAAAGTGGGCGAATATGACAAATCTACCATGGTGGGGTGATTCCTACTCGAGTGACATCACTAACAGTGGAGGTGAGTGGTTCTACAGATGAAGTGCATTCGAATAGTCCCTGAGTATTTTCTACTTTTAGATGGAACATTCCAGAAACCTGGCTTGAAGAAGGATGACAAACTGAAGCAGTTCCAGTCATTTGCATGCAGGTACGCTCTCCTATCACTATTTAGCGTATCCAGTAACGCCCTGATACTTCCCGATACCTCATATCCCGGCTGCATTATAACTTCTCCATTTCATGTCCTTCTATCTGCACTACGACTCCGACACAACAGTGAATGGCATAGATGCGATGACGTTCAAAATGGACGAGGATACCTACGACACCACCAGCGAACTGAACAAGGGCTATAGATACGAGAACAAGGAGATGGTGGTGAGCAAGTCAGCCAATTTCTGTAGCTGATCAACCTGGAAGCATACTTGCACAAAAATTGTCTCATTATACCTTGTCAAGATTTTACGAACAGCAGTTGAAATTGTTGGATCATGTGCCCATTCATATGCAACTCGTTCTGATAGATTCTCGCCGCGAATGGAGTGACATCCATAATCAGATGACATCCATCCGTAATCATGTTTATCCTATGATCAGAAGTTCAATCAGTCTGTTCCAAGGGTTGGTCCGAACTTCATGCTCATGATTGCCACACGGACTCTCCGCAACGTGGGAAGAATCCTAGATGGTTTACTACAAGTGGGGTTGTTTGCCCTGGATGATGACAGGATGATTGAAGAGCAGAAATGATTTGCGCAGAAATTGACAACGGCTTATATCTTTTTGAGAAGCACCCGGTGATAATCGGGTTCTCCTTTGCGACTCGAGCTTGGGTAGAGATACCGTGGGAATTTGTTCGTGTACGATTTTTTCAACTTCACAATGGTAGGCGTTCTCCTCTTTTTGGAGCTACTTCGGATTTTTAGCAGGAGAAGATAGAGGTCCGGTCCACATCAGTATCATGGTACAGTAAACCCTGAATAAACATCATGTAAACCCCGTCCTCTGTTTCTGAGTACGTGTGAGAAGCATCGCTGTGTGATCACCCATGCCCTCAGGTGTTAGCCCTTCTTCATATGAATAAAGCCCTCATGGAATAACTAAAGCTCGTCTTCTTCAACGCTTGAATGCTTGTTACGCACTCTGTGCTTGCGAAAACTAAGTCGTCGCTGAGGAATTTCCACCAGCAAGGAAATATTCATGTGAAATTCACCTATTCATGCAGCGCTTCATCATTTTTCGCAAATCACTCTTAAAGGCAGCACCAGCGTACCATTCACAGGGTTTCGTGGCGGGACGCACGCACACCCCACGGCATAGCACTCGTCTGCGCCTTCGACACATGGTAAAGAGCGTCTTCATTTCTTGCATTTCTCGCTTCTTTCATGCAGTTTTATCCCTACCTATAAGTTTATCGTCCCTGAAAACTCCTAAACTCGAGAAAATCTCCAAAGCAAGGATTTCCGCGGGTGCTGCCTTTCACCCTCGTAATCAATAATGCTGTTTTTCTATTTTCTCCAGAAGAATGAAGCTGTTTCAAATATTTTCGTCCTTTTTTTTTTGGAGCTGTGTAACTCACAACCAGTTAAGTACTTATAATGAAAAAAGTTATTAGGTGGAGTTTCCTATGCATGATGCTTCGTCGGCAAGAGTTTCACGTGCCGGACAGAACTTCACGGCTGTACTACGCCGTCGGGGCAGAGTATTATACGGGCAGAATATTATATACCGCACCGGCTTTACGGGCACAAGACATGAAGCAGTCCCCTTTCGTGCTCATGTAGCCCCGGTTCGGAATCAAAGATCTCGTGCGCAACCAGTAATTTCATCGCCTGTCACTGGTTATGATACCTTGCTAGGTCGTGACTGCAGCCGCTGTTGTGGGCGATGCTGAGAGAAAAAAGTACTGCAAAGTAGTGGCGGATGCAGAAAGTGGGCGGGAGGGGAAGGGTAGGAAAAAAATTCGGGTTTCCGCCATTTTGGGGACCCAGACGGGAAATAAAATTAATAAAAATATTAATTTTAATAATATAAATAATAAACATATCAATAGTTTTGGTTTGAGGACTACTTCCCCACATGGCCATGTGGAGCGAACCACAATTACACACCGTACGCTGAGGGTTGTTCGAAGATCGACTGCTCCCTGTCACAATTCTGGTGCAACAACTGCTGTAACGGTGAGCATCACGCATTCCACTCTCTTACTGTTACCGCGCAGAACAAGTGATAACTTTTTGAAAACTCACTTTTGAAGGCACACATTACAACAACACCGTATTCCTTCCACCTGGGATAATTCCACTGCGGTGTTTACCAGGTAAGTTTTATCTCTTTAACAATTGTTAGAGCATTCCGCATTACGTCTGCGCCCGAGAATAAAAACCGAGAATTTTTCTTCATGCCTAGTCTTGGCAACAAGATGATTCCGTATTTACGGAGGTGGTTTTCAATAATAACATGCTATCCTTTTATCAATCTAAAATTAGAAATGAAGCTGAAGACCGATGACCAAAAATGTTTCTGTTGTCTATTTTATTTTTCAATTTCCTAGGCGATTTTTACGGAACGTCTTCAACGTAAGTGAAAATCATAGTAGATCAAATTGATCAGGCTAATTAAAAATGTTCTAGACTGAGAGATTTTGTGCAACAATCGTTATCTTCTGGTTGGTGATTACAGGCCAAAACGTCCCACTTCCATTTGCCGGATTCCTCTCTCCTCCACACTTCTTATGGTCACCTCCAGAAGTGCGCGAAAATGTGATAGGACTCAATCCGAACAGCACTGCTCACTATCCAGCTTCATTCGACATCCAACCGGTAAGCTTTCCCGGAAACTAGAAGTTTGCTGGACTTGAGAAGGAAATTCTCAGGCGATTCTTGCCTGCTTATCCCTCTCGGACAAGCCAATGAGTTCACAATATGATGTGATGTTTGCTATGCTCGGAAGAGTTCGTCACACATTTTTTTCGCCAGTTGAGCGAAGTAGTGATATTTTTTAGGTTACCGGATCTAGCGTTGGTGGCCATTTCCGAATGCAGTTCTCGGTACCAATCTACAATGATGCGTCGTTCACGTAAGTAGTTCTCTAAATACTCAGGAACAACCCTACAATACCTTCTTGCCCATACTAGTCGCAAGAATCACACCGTGCTGGAAAACTCATAAATTTCTGAACATATGTGCTGTAGCTGCCTAAAAACTAATGAAGGATTACATTCTGAGGATCGGCTGCTCAAAGTGCTAAACATCAAAAGCGTTTTCGGACATAGATTAGTCGAACAGAGAAAATATCTTGATTCTAAAATATGCCTAAGGTTAACCTATTGTCGATCTAGTTTTCCTACACCTTTTGAAAGCAAGGAACGAGAGTTTTGGTGTGAAACAAAACTTTATTCCAGGGAAGCAAAGCAGCTCTACAACTCATTCATACCTTCGTTCTGGGTTGGAATCGAGGTGAAGATGATGGACTACGCCCACAACTACATCTACTTCAACACCAAGGAGTTGCCGAGAATTGTGCTTGGGATAGGCATAGGTCTCGTCGCCGTATCGGTTTTGACAGGATTGACATGGATTTTCTTCAAGCTCAGGAGGAGTCGATCTACTGTCTTTGCCATCTCCAGATCGAAAGACGAAGAAATATGGTCTGTAGAGTAAACAATTATCTTGCGAGCAAACAGTCACAAACACTCCATTTCGGTGAAACTTTATTACAGGCCAAAATATTGTACATCAAATCGTTGATGAGTAGTCTTGTGGTTTTTTACAGGGAGGGAAGTCGTTGTGCATCGAAAATTATGGTGGTGTTCGTTGTTTGACAAAGGCTATAGGGTTGGTCTCTACACTACAAACCTCGTGAATATTTCATTTTGGACCACTGTGCACTGCAAAACGTACCCTTACATGAACTGGTGAATACTCCTGAGTAACAGTGAAGATCAGGGATGAGCGGAAGTCAAATTTGAAATTTCGGAAGTCGGAACTCGGAAGTCGGAAGCCCCAAAAACCACCGGAATATCGGAAGTACCGGAAGTCGGAAGTACAGAAGGTACAAGTGAAGAGGGAAGTGCAGAGTGTACAAGTGATGCATATGTGTATGTATATATGTGTATGCAAAAAAAAAGTAAAAAAATAGTGAAAAATAAATTAAAAATCGCTTACCATCCTCTCCAATATATTTTAAAAAATGAGCAAATGAACATGGTTACTGCAGCGCTCAGCTAATTGCTAAAAACGAAACGTATATTGTTAAATTGTTAGTGATGGTGAATGAAAACGGAAGGTTTCCATATTTTCACCCACTTCATCAGCAACTTGCCAAAAGTTGCAGAGGACAGTTACAGATGTTTCTTCTGTAAATAGCTCACTCCTTGATCCTGCTGTTTGGCTTCCTTACACTGACATTTCCCTCGCAAGCTGTTTTTGAATTTCGATCATACTCTTAATACACGCGACCTTACACTGTTGGCATAGTGCGCCACGTGGGACACAGGCGGTTCCTCGAGGACTCATTTGTGCTCCACCGGTTGAGCACACTTTCCCACGCGTTGCACCATGCGTGCCAACCGATTGAGCACATTGTCGCAAATGTTAATGTTAATGGTCTTTAGAGAGACACTAGCAATACAAACGAAGTCAACAGCACTATGTACGCTTCCATTTTTAAAGACATTGGAAAAACCATTGTGAAAGTCCCTTTCGAGGATTGCTGTCATGCTCTATTAGCGTGGTACCGTGTCTGAGAACAATATTCGAGGAAAACAGACAGATAGATACCTAAGAAAGCGTCATTTTCTTTCTACAACTTTGCGCAGTACACACAGCGCCGGTTTCACGTTCAAAAACCGCGCAGAAGTCAGTGGCAGTCAGTTGCAGACGCATTATCGGGCAGCCAGGGAGAAGTATGTAGGTTGAATAGCTAGAGTTTCCTCCGTCCTGCAGATTTGTTGGGCAAAATTTCAAAAGCAAAATTGAGTGCTTATTCTAACATCAGGCGATCAAATTAAAAAAAATAAAATTGATGATGAAAGCTATGAAATCAAGTTGACCTACTGCAAAGTATTTTTAGAAGTGTTTTAGCACCTTCCCCCACCCTTCCCGCTCAGTACATTGATACTGATATGGAAACTAGGGCAGGTATTGTTCTCCAACTGGCACATGAAGTTCAGTCTTTGTTCACAAAGCTACAATATGTTCCAGTATCGAGCTGTCGTGAAGCCTCATATATTTGTATTTTCTTTATCAGTGTTAGATGAGAGCTTCTGTGTTAGTTTTTATTCCAGTAAGCTTTCGGCGCTTAGCGCCTTCGTCAGACCTTAATACATTCATACAACATGCAGTGAAATACGGATTAACAATTGTTAACATGTAAGACCAACCGAGCAAGAGGGAGAGACGAGCAGATGTGAACGTACAACAAATGACTACCATATCTGATGTTATCTAAAGGAACTGCACTGATACGAAACACTACTGCTACTCATAAGATGTTTAACCGGCCGTTGTCAAGCAATTAACTTTAGCGCCTCAACAAGCTCTTCCTTATTGTTAATTTCCGGCTGGTACCGTTTGATTTCCCGAGCCTCCAAGATCTTCCTATGGAGGGTGTTCTCGAGGTGCCGGTGTAGCACCATCACGTCGAAATCTGGGGTAGAATCTCGGGTATGAACGTTCGTACGATGCCGGGAAAAGCTGTTGTTGGGGTAGGCTTGTGGGCGGATGAGTGCTCGACGGTGTTCATCCAACCTCTTCCTCAGTGGTCTTCCGCTTTCCCCAATGTATCGTTGCCCGCATCCTTTACACTTTATCATATACACCGTACCGCGCAAGTGGCAGATCTTCTGGTCGGTGCAATAGCGGCAACCCTCTTCGTCGCATCCGTTCTCATACAAACGTGACGATGTTAGTATCTCTTTTAGTGTAGGTGGGGGCTTGAATATTAGGCGCACTGGAAGTCGCGACCTCTTCACTATGGTGTTAACACGTTTTGCGAGGTGTTCGTTGAGGTACGGTAATACCAGCGCGATCCCATCTGGAGCCGAATGCGAACTCCACGTTGTTATTTCCCCACTGCTGTAGCCATTGTCGAAGAGAATACTTTGGATTGTCTCATCAACATCTGTATTGCTCGCCGTAATTCGTCCGCTGGTTTTGATCAAGTTTCGCACTACATTCACTTTCATGAAAGTAGGATGTGCGCTTCGTGAATGTAGTATGATGTTCTTCGACGATCGTTTTCTGTACCAGCGAATTTCCGTCGTTCCATCACAAATTCGAACCTTGGTGTTCAAGAATGGCAAAAATCCATCGCAGCCCGGTTCTTCGATAGTAAACTTTATGTTCTCATCCACTGCGTTCAAATTTGCGAGCGTTTCAGTCAGTTCAGCACATGATGACCCAATCACATCTGCTCGTCTCTCCCTCTTGCTCGGTTGGTCTTACATGTTAACAATTGTTAATCCGTATTTCACTGCATGTTGTATGAATGTATTAAGGTCTGACGAAGGCGCTAAGCGCCGAAAGCTTACTGGAATAAAAACTAACACAGAAGCTCTCATCTAACACTGATAAAGAAAATAAAAAGCTACAATAGTTGCGTTCTCGCCAAGGAAATGCATATGTGTTTTATTACTGAAATTTTTCTCATTTTCTTCCTTTTGATCCAAACAATATTCCATTGAGATATTCCTATCCCCATTGAATATTCCTTTCTAGCCCGACTCAATTTTTATCACACGGTAAATCCACACGTACTCCGGCAGGGCGTGATTCCTGTGCAAGAGACAAAAATGGTGCAAGCTGGTTCCAAAAATTTACTTGAAGGAGTTCAAACTGGGAGAGAAATGGCTTCTTTGTGAAACGCATTTGAGTATACTGGCTGACACCATATGAGCATCTTAGAGAAGAAGACCTGCGCTATCATTGCGGAAATATGTATCGAACTCTCAGAGGCTTATCTATTCAAGGTCTGGGCAAATTCGACTAGAGTTAGTTGCGGCGCAGAGGCTATGTTCTACCTTTTAGCGACTGCTTCCGCGAGAAAGGACCCTGCTGTAAACAGGAATGCATTCATTCTGATCGCCAAGACTCCTGAAGGCTTAATTTTGCAGAGCTGGAGGCCACATCCGACCACTCAAGATACTCATTCCAAAATGTTCCTTATCCAAATAGATTGTAGAGAGCCTGAGTATGTTCCTCAACGGTGAGTACAACTGAAATATAACGCTGCGTGCACCGTCACTCATCGATTACCGCGATCAATAGTCTTTTTACGAGGGCGGGTTGAAAAGTTTCCGAAATGACAACAAAAACAAAACAAATCGCGTCCACCCAATAGTGCATATTTGTGCACATTCCCATGGAAGCTCAACGCACGTGGTCCAGTCTCTTTCAAGCCATCCGTTCTTTCCCTATAATCACCTTTCCTGGAGTACACAACATAACCGCCTACAGCTAAATTTCGCTCGTCGCTTAATCATAACCTGTTTCTAGACGGAGGAAATTTCGCTTCTGTGAAGGAGCCCGAGTACGACGAAGTCAATAAAGAAAAATAAGCAGATGTGGAGAAGTTTCGGGTTTGATATTCACAAGTTTGCGCCGTGCGATAGCACTTATTAGAACGGTCATACTGTCATGGAGTTACGAAGCTGTTTTAGTTGACCGGACGAGGACACTTAGCTATAACCTTCACTATAAATGCTTCCAAAAATGTTGTTCGATATGATGAAATAACACCTCCTCCGATAATTAGCAAAATTCCTTCGGCGGGAGTGAAAATAGGTACCACTACCACTACACCACAATAAATGGACATTTTCTTCTTCGGACCCAGTTTTGTTCTCCCATCCGAAGTTTTGAATATTTCCATGCAACTATAGGGTAGTACTGAACCTAAGATTTATTTTCAACCACGGTTCACTTCTCCAGTCCCGAGGAACTGTTCAAAACTAGAGGCTAAATTTCTCTTTGAAATACGTTCTTTTTAATATTGTGAAAATACGGCACCGATTTTTCGAAACGTTTTTGAACTTATTATCTCTTGTGAGATAAAGACCTCTTGTACTTAAGAGATGCCCAAAACCTTCTCAATTTCGTACACCTTGATCGGCCACCTGAAAAAACGACTTCGGGGGTTTTATCTGTGATTTTTAGAACAGTGGCCTTTTTTCGACGTTCTTCGCTTGGTTCACTTTCTGTTCGCGTGTAGCCACGCTCTATTTTGCAAAACCAAAAACTAAGTTTGGTAAATAAAGATGTTAAGTGCTTGAACCAGTACCTCGATACGATTTGATTTCCTTTCCGTTTTCCCCTCCAAATAAAAAGATGAAATCACAGCCTAAACACCGTCTCTAACAATAGCTGAGTTCAGTCTAGGTTGCTTGAACTAAACTGCTAGTCCAAAACAGACTTGTCGTCAGATCGGCTTGACATTTTCAGCTTTTTCATATGGAGGATTTATCAATTCAATGCCATGAAAATATTCGGATAATAGCAACTATACTGTGGTCATTCCGAAAACTTTTCAACCCACCCTCGCACATTAAAAATCAAGCCATAACGGTAATCGATGGAAATGTAAACAACAAGAGCCGGTGGCCTTTCTTTATCCTCCTACATGAGCTCGACTCCATCGCATTAGAATCCAGTAGGCTAAGCGGAAAGGGAAGTCGGCTAGTATAGGATACACCAGCTTTGTAACTTTGCAAACCAATTGTCAAGCGTTAGCGCTTCTGTGACCCCGATAGGCCAGTTTATGACCACAGAGTGGCTGGAAGTTCCACGGCAGCCCCTTGGGAGAGCGCGCGTTCCGGCCCAGGTTGCCGCTATACTCCTCAAGGAGTATAGCACCCTGTGTCGCCGTCGCCGGCGGCGGCCGCCCACAATCGATGCGCATCGGCCTCACAGTCGCCAGTGACGGTGACGCAGGATGCTACACTCCTCAAGAACTATAGCTGCAGTGGCAGCTGGAAAAGGAGACGATGCGCCGCGGATACGCACGCTCTACGCCGCCGCCAAGTGACAGCCGAGCGGGCTCACGCAGAGTGAAGCATACAGACTCAATATTTAAAATCTTACTACATTCCCCATAGAGGGTTACTTGTTGTGCTGATCACGGAATTGGTGTCCATTTTGTCACATGATGTCACTTTCTTCCAGTTGCACGCGTAATTTTTTGGGTTCAGCACGTGAAATAACCCCACTGCACTAATTTTCGAAAAACTTCGCGAAAACTGCCAGTGTATGTGGTTCCAATTCGAAAGTGCATTACTTTCCTTCCCTTCATTTAGTGAAATTTTTGAACGAAGTCCTTATGTGAAAACTCTATTCAAAAACGCTCGGTAGCGCTAATTCATCGTTACTTGTAAGTAGAAGCGGTCAAAACACGCAATAATCTACTAGCAGATGTGATATGAAAATTCGTCGACGTTGTGAATTAGGATTTGGCCTTGTTCCCTTTTTCCTCCAACCACTCCACCCTAAAACCTGCCTCGCTTCGCTAACTGTCGCGTCGCGTTGTAACGTCGTCTTGCGGAGAAGTATATACACTGCTAATGCGAATCACGCACGACAGCCGCTACTAGTCCTGACACCGCAAGCACAAGCGTACCATCTGGGTCTAGAGTATTTCTACATAGGTCTATGCTTTATCATACTTATCTGATCCAAGCACGCATTTGCTTCAAGTTCATCTAAAGTCAAATGAAAAGGAAAAACGGACCCACAGTGAAACTCGATAAAATATCTTGTTTTCATCTACACGCAAACTTTTTTTTTTGATGTCATCCCTGGCCTTCGTGAGCATACGTTTCGTGGTTCTAATCCTCAGTAATTTCTTTCGAGGGGAAACTTATTCTAGTAAGGAGGTTCATACAAATCGAACAAATTTATTAGCCTACAAATCATAGGCGACTCATATCAGGAAACAATTGTTTTGAAGATTACAATGATCTCAGAAGTTTGATTTCATCGTCCGTGATAATGTATAAATTCCTCGCAAAAACGCAGTCAATGTGGCAACCTAAATGACATTTGTCTAGTGCGTCTTTCATGTTCCACATTCTGTTGCACGCACCCACAACATAGTAAAGTCCAACTTCAAGTCTAGCCGTACAGTGATCTTTTGGTGATGTTGGTATCCTGATTGGATTAGGTTTGTAGAAGTTTCCCACCCTCACTCCAAGGATTGATGTTTTGAACCGCCAAAACTGAACAGGAGAAATATGTGCGCGCACCAAGGAGATGCCAAACAGTTGAGTTTGGGATACAAGATTTGCAGAGAGACAGAAAACAGCGCCACACTACTGTCGTTTGAAAAAATAAGACGCCTACCTTGTAGATATCCCTGTACTCTACTTTGTAATCAATATATTCTTCGTCTTGGTTCCCCCTTGCTTCCTGCTCCAGCACTTTGACTAGCCCTACTGAAAAAAAGTAGAATTTAAGCACAATAACGTACCTGAGGCCAATTTCCAAATATGCCGCTTTTTTGTGAACTTAGTTTGAGTAAAGCCACATGTGGCGGGTAAGCGACAACGTGTGACACATCATCTTGTAAGTTTTCATAGCCTACCGTCGTCATTTCTTTAGTTCTGATGATACCGACATCGATGCCAGCGTATATTTGCAAATCTTGCAAAGAATATAATCGCGCTTTGGCTGCAAACAATGTTGGAGGACGAATTCCAGAAGTAATACCTACAGCG
>JARK01000261.1:19331-44979 GCA_000688135.1 Ancylostoma ceylanicum | reverse complement strand
CTAACCATAATCCCTCCAAAGTTTACACTCCTGGTTCTCCATCTGGCTGTAGAATTTCATAGTGATCAAAGCCTGAGAAGGCTGGTGCCCTACTTTTGAGCTCACGATAGCAGCTCTCTTTCTTAAACTTTGTTTCTCTTTTCGTACACTTTGCGGTCACTATACACCTTTAGGTTCTAACAACTTCATTTGCCGCACAACGAAATTCAGGAAATTTCGATAATTTATGGAGCATCTATGTACCACACTGATTTCACACAGTCTGCCACTCCTCCACCTTGTAGAGATTCTGGGGCATCCGTGTCCGGAGAGTCGCGTCGCACATGCATGACTGTCTATTTCAATTTTTCAGCGGCTCTCTGCTGGCACAAAATTGGCTAACAAGGACAAACTTTGGTCCTACTTCGGGATTATGGTTAGCACTGGTCACGGGCTGCTCCAGTAGCTTCGTTAGGTGGCGATCGATGAGGGCAAATTCACTCGGCATCGGAGCACATCCGCATTTCTTCACTAAAACACGCGAGTCGATGGCTCAAAATGACGGAAATAGCTCATTTTCTGATGTCCAGTGCTGTAAAAATAGGTTCTTGTCTTTGCTTGGTGAGGTCTGCATCCGCCAAAAACGGGACAGCAATCTTGAAAAAAAATTTGTCTGCTAAGGATCTTGACTCCTTTTCATTATCATTTTGATAATTCTTCTGTTCGCCATAATTACGGAGTCTGGTATGTAGGCACCTCATCCATGACCGATCACAGTACTTGGAACAGAATCTGGTCACTTGCTCAACTGCGAGACTTTCTTCACTACGTTAATAAGTTACTGTCCATTTCACGAAGAGCAGACACTTGAGCAAGCGGAAGGTGAAATCTGTTCTGGAAGCGGCGTACTCGGGAGCATGTCTGTGAGTAGTTTCCCTCATTTTGAGCCATCGACCAACGGTATTGGTAATAAAATGGGATCGTCACCTAGCAAGGCCAACGGAACACATTCTGACCAGTCCTAACTGTATTTCCAAGGCAATATAGAACTATGTACAGCGGGTCCTTGTCAGCCAAGTTTGAGTGCACCAGCGCCAGCAATGAGCGACTGATGATGTTGAGATAGGCAGTCTTAGCTGCGCGATGCTCCGTCGACGCGGATGTCCTCAGAATCCCCACGAGGAACCCAAGTGGTAGACTGTTTGAAATCAGTGAGATCCATAGATACTCCATAAATCATCGAAATTTCGAAAATTTGGTTGTTGGCAAATAAATCTGTCTGAATTTAAAAATGTGTCGTGACTGCGAAGTGTGTGTATAGAGAAAAACGAAGTTTCCAGATATCGGAGCTGCTGTCGTTAGCACAAAAATAGGGCATCAGGGTTACCTTTCTCAAGTTTCAGTTGCTGATCACAGTGATTCTAGAGGAAGAATTTCACGGAAAATCGTAAGTGAAGAAGTTAGGGGTGTCCTATAATCATGGAACCCACTGTATGACTAACATGAACTTTTTAGCAGGTCAGGAACTTGTGATGAGTGGTGTGGAGTCCTACACTGAGTTTTCAGCTGACCGAGTTCTCGACGAGTGACAAAGGAGGGAGAGAGCGAGTTGCTGGCGTCGAGCGGTCGGTAAGTTTTGTGAAGCGCGGAAAAGATGGTAGAGGACAAAGCTTGAAGTAAAGATTGTAAACGTGGTACGAGGCATTCGCTCCCGGTCTGCTATGCGATGGATAACTCGCTTGACTACAAAACTCCCTGTACAGCTTGAAGCTTTCAGCTTAACCAAATTAAGAGATTTTTCACCAATCCCAAAGAGCTCGAGTTGGCAGACAAACTTGACATGATAGATTTCGATGAAAGCTACGTACCTGTGTATGACAAGACATGTGCCTTCCTTGCCGAGAAACTCGTACGCGCCAGGATGAATTGGTCCCTCGAAAACGGGTTTTTTGACAGTTTTGTTGGGAATCACATGCATAGCTGAACTTAGCGCGTCGAGTAGGCCCAGATTCTGTTGAAAACCCGAAATTGAACATGAGGTGAGACACTGCCTTTAAACTCGCTTTACTAACCTGGTTTCGCCTGATTAAGAGTTCATGAAACCAAGTCCGACTAGGTTGGTGTAGGCGTTGAATAAACCACTGCTGTTCACTGTAGTCGGCAAAAAGCTGAGCTTCATCAATAGCTACTTCCTGATTGGATTCAAACAGTCGTCCAGAACTGCGAAACAAGCTTTAGACCTCTGTGTTTTTTTTTTGCCTGACAAGGCAGAAAAAAACGTTGAGCACCTCAGAGATAAAGCTTTTAATAACTATTCATGCCCTCTTCATCAATTAAAGGCAGCATCCACGGAAATTTACGACCTCAAGATTTCGGCATTATAGGGAGTGATCGCGTGTGCTGATCACTGCCACAATGCTGAAAAAGGTCGAAACCTTCGAGACTGCCGTTTTCTGGAGCCTCACTCTCATCGGTTTTGAGCAGGTTGAGCCGAGTTGCGCGATCTTTTCGATGTGGACCGGTCGAAAAAAGTCGATACCGCCACTCTTTTCGACAGCTGTTCTGTTGCCGAAATTGGTTTATAGCACAGTTTTGCAGCGTTTCCGGAGTTGACGGAAGAGAACGAATTTTGAAAAAGGCATGATCAACCAAGCTGTAGCAGAAACGTTGAAGAATTCTAAGACGATTTCAGAGCTACGTACGAAAAAATCTGAAAATGAGACAGTGGCAGAAATGAGACATATATAGTCAACTCCAAAAGTACGCAGACAAGAGCTGGGACAGCGGCGCGGCTCTCTCGCTGTCTGCTGCACGGATTCAGAGGGGCCTGCAGGGCAGAGACATGGAGGAAAACCGCGCCGCGGTCCCAACTCTTGTCTGCGTACTTTTGGAGTTGACTATAAGTAATGAAACAAGTCGATTTCCTTTAAAATAATTGGTGGGAAAATTAGTTGCGCTGAGCAATGCAAAAATGAAGGTTAAGAACTAAGAAATGGCTCAAAAAGCAGCAAAAAAAGAAAGGTTTGCCAATCAAATCAGCTGGAATCAACGGTGTACTGCCGTCACAACTCGATCGATCGACCCCACACTGATCCAGCTGATTCATTGTTACCTAGTTATATCTCAGAAATGGTGAAGCCTTCCATGCTATTGTCTTTATAGAATTGTTGAGACAACCATTAAGGTTCCAGAACGACAAAAATCTCAGACACGAAAATTCCTCCGTGGGTGCTGCCTTTAACATTTTACAGCAAACAACGGAGACATCGGAGATGTCGCAAGGCCTCGAGGAGAAAAAAATTTGTGATACTCTACGATTGTAAATGGAACCAATTACACAGAAGCTGATGGTCGTTTTGTTTCAGATTGCAGTCGTTTCCCTGAAAAGAAACTCAAACCATGTGGCAGAAATCCGGTAACCGATTTTCGGCTAATTGTTTTGACTGTCACTAAGGAGAATTATTTTCAAGGTTCAAATGGTAACAGAAATTCCGTTTGAAAAAAAAAACAAGAGTTTTGCTGAATAAAACCCTTCTTTTACGTAATCCAGAATGGTTCTGTCTCTGAGTCTCATTTTTGCTGAAGTTCTGTTGATTTGTTGAGGCTCTCCTTTCAAGCTTTATTACGGTGAGCTTTCGGCATCTAATGCCTTCGTCAGACCTTAATATCCATACAATGCAATACAAATTCATCCGTATACAAGCAAACACAAACAAATTAGCAACGCTACCGTGTGGTGAGACGAGAAAGGATGACTTGTGTATCTACACAGTGGTGCTAACCTACACAAAACAAAATCTCATGAGACAGAACGTTAGGAGTTGGCTACAAAGAAGGAAAGGGACCTCACCCTTCGCTGCCTCTCTTGAAGTGGGTGCTACTGGATCAGAATACTGAGAGAGCCGAGAGATCTAATCAGCTGATCAACCCCAGAACGTCCTTTAGCTCCTCTTTGGTGTTTATTTCCGGTCCATTCCTTCTTATTTCCCAGGCTTCCATTATCCGAAAGCTCACCAAAATAAAGCTTGAAAGGAGAGCCTCAACAAATCAGCACCCTTCTTTTACTCTAAATGCAGATCCTTCTTCGACCTAGAACGATGAAATACATAGTATGATATAGAGCTTCCCCATATATCACTGTGTTTAGTTAGGAGCCGGTGCGGGAATTTGTTCTTTCCAACAGCTGCAACTACCGTACGCATTTTTTGTGCACTTTACGCAGGTGTCGTCCACCGCGGGTACTCTGTCGCGAGCTCAATAACTCCTCGATGCCGTCCTAGGAGTCATAATGCCGCTCTACGATTGGCTGCTTCCACTGTAATGGGAAGAAATGTGTCAGAAGCGGCAAAATTCAAAAGCGCTCCTATTGTGTTAGCTGAAGTTCAAAAAAAACTGGGAAGATTTGCGCGTTCCCTTCTGGAATGTTCGACATGAGAATTCAAATGCTTAGCGGTTTGCGGAGCTCTCAACGAAATCCCGCCCTCTGTTCGTTTGAAAACCAACCGTAATTAATGACATCGTGAAGTACGAACAGTGAGCGGAAAAGAAGAATGTCCATTGGTAAAAAACGCGTGGCCCCCTGCAGGAAGCGGTGACGTCTTCATGGCGAACACATTCAAAATCGTAGCGAATCCCAAACAAAGAACGGTTTTCGTGTAGGCTAGGAGTATTCTTCAAATATCCACGATCTTTTACTACTAAAAGATATAGATTTTGCTCCAACGATGGCGAGTTCGCAGAATGAACAACGATGGAGCACTTCAAGGAGGTGGCGAAGCAAAACAGAAATGTACACCGCAGTTACGTAGCTAGGAGTTGAATCCATCAAATCCGTGTAGGAAGTGAAACTGTGACGATGTTAAAAGAATGGAGAGCTGCCAAGCCAATTCAAGCAGTTGTATTTGTTCCTTCAATACGTTTCTACTTACATAGAAATACAGGGTGCGTCAGAATTATTGACGCACCTAAAATAAGTCGTAAAAAATCAAGGATGCGAAAACATTCTAAGTAGGTATATGCAGAATAAAGCCCATGTCTTGGCGATCAGAATAAATGTACTCTTGTTTGCAGGAGTCTCATTCCTTGTTCAGGCAGTCACAGAGACGACGACGGAGCGCATAGCCTCTGCGCCGCAACTAACTCGGGTCGACTTTGTTGCGAATTCTTGAATAGATTAGCCTTTCGTAGCTTAGCGTTTCTGTGGATGATAGCGCAGGTCTTGCTCTCTAAGATACCCATATGGGGTCATCAGCAGACTGGAATTCGGTTCACAAGGAAGCCTATTCTTTGTCAAATCAAAGTCCCTCAAGGAGAATTTTGAAACTGGGCCTGTACCACTTTTGTCTTTTGCACAATAGCCAAGCCCTGCCAATGTACCTATGGATTCACCTTCTGCTGAGAACTAAGTTGAGCAGGGAAACTTGCTCCTCGAAGATTGCTTGGATGAGAAACAAGGAAAAGAAAAAAATTTCTATAGTAAAACATAGATGCATTTCCTTGGCGAGAACGCGACAGGGTTTGCGAACAAGGACTTGCCTTCGTGTGATGCTTGGAGGGCGAGACTTGCCCTGTATCCCACAGGAGTATCGTATTCCTAGAATTAAACCTCTTCATAAGATGGAACGAGAATGAACGAATTTCAGTTGCGGCGCATCGACCATATTTTTCCATGGCATCTTCGTGGCTGCTTTTACAAGAGAAAAGCGCGCTCCGAACAAGAGTGGATTTCTTGTATTCGCTAGGACATGTCCTTCGTTTGGGATATGCACATGTAGGGTTTTTACGAAAATTGACTCTTTCACAGTAGGATTTGCAGTGCGTCAATAATTCTGACGCACCCTGTAGAAACATCTGGATGTGAACTAGGTAATAATGCTTATGATCGTTCTCTTCTGTTGCATTGAGTTTCTGTTCTCGTCACGTAATGGGTCACCTTGAAAGCATGCAAATAAATACAACAAATACATAAGTATAATAATTAAAAAACTTAATTGATAGATAAATGAACAAGCAAAAAGGTTGATAAATAAAATAAGTTAGTGCGAGATTGAAATTGCAGAAGCACAGCGGAGTCTCGTTGGATTATCGAGTTAGAGATGATTCTCTCATGGACCATTGAGCAGCAACGACTAGAAACCTGTCATTACTACTGAAACATTAAATAAATGAATGAGAAATTAAATAAATATAAGTACAAATAAATTGACCGAATAATTAAATAAATAAATCGAATAAATAAATACCCAGAAACTAACATGGGACACTACAGATACTGTCTGTTCACTAATCTAGCCACTTGGCAGGCCTCCAAGGTGAGGTAAGTTTCGCCAGTTGTTATAGGTGAGACACGTTTTGGCACGTTTCCAGTTACTGATAGCGCTCAATTTCCAAGATTTGCCGTGAGGCAAAATGCGCCTTGTGCAGCTACACGCAAAACATTGAGTTGCTCTAGTTCTTGAAACAGATAATAGATGTCCAAAGGTCGCAGCACTTGGTCGTCAAGTCAGAACTTGTGGGAACCATCCTGGACCCATAGTGAATTGTCATGGCGATGGGTTGAACTCTAAAACTGACTGCCACGCTGTAGGCGCTCACTGCATGCCAGCTCACATCCACCCAGCAAAGCAAAGCAGATCATCCCAGTCCACGTCAGTACTGATAAGTAGCATGCATGTGACGAGCAGAGTTCATCGCACTGATGTGAGTTGACCGCGATAGGGTGGGAGGCGAGTGAATGCGGAGTGCAGTACCACTAATGTTCCACGCTGCGTCCATTCCACTCTCTTACTTTTTTCGCAGCATGAGAAGGTGCTCAGCTCACATCAGTGCTATGACCTTTGCTCGTCGCACATGCATGCTACCAGTAGTGACATAGAGGGGGAGGATCTGCCATGGTATACTGCGTTGATCTGAGGTGGCATGCAGTGACCATCTGAATCGTGGCAGTGAGTTTTAGAGTTCAACTCACCACGATGACACTTTACTATAGGCCCTGGATTACGTTTTTCGTCCTTGTTTCATTATTGTTATTGAGCAAATTAAGGCACAGAATAATAAACAAATTTATAGATAAACAGAAAAATAAACAAATAGACGTGCAAAAGAAAATAAATAAATAAATAAACCGCTGGTGAATTGGAAAAGAGTGCGGAAAGCAATATAGAAAACCACGCGTTTTCCTCATTAGAGTTTTTCATAATAGACATTGGTGATCTTAAAGATGCTGTGCATTCTTTGTCTCACAAGGGAAGGATACTTGGTGGCCGTGGCCATTCGTGATGAGATGTGTGCTACTACATGCAGTTTTTGACGCTGATCTCGAATCCACACCCCAAATTTTCTGCGGCTTCTGTGTAGTGAGTTACACCTATTTCTTTCCGCACACAAGTGATATAGCGTACTCTTGTATGGACCCCAGGCTATGCTTGGTAGCCGCTTCAGTGTCTTCAAACTGTTGAATGGTTTTGAAGGAAACATGGTTTTTGCTAGTGTGTTGCCGATACGGCTGTTGTTCCCCAATTCAAGGAGGATCATGAGTGAGTCACTTACCGACTTTAGGTACTGTTCTCATATGCGAGCTGCGAGCTGCGAGATAAGGCGGCTGTATCCGCAGCACACTAGCAAGGCCCTTGTTTCCTCTAGAAGCCCTTAATGGGTGTGGGGCGTTATACCTGGAGAGGGCGGCGTGGCCAGGCTCCGCTATTGATTCATTCGCGCCACCGACCAGTCGCAGAGCTCGGTCCCGCCGCCCCCTTCAGGTATAACGCCCCACACCCGCCCTTAATACTTTTAGGGCGATCATGTAGCTATCAGGCTTAGCCTGGAGCCAACGCAAGAGTATGGTATATTATATCTGAGCGAAAAGAAATAGGTGTAACTCGCTAGACAGAAGCCCTCAGGAAATTTGGGTTACGGATTCGAGATCAGCGTCAAAAATCGCATATGATAGTACACATCCCATCACGAATGGCCACGGCCACCACGTATCCTCCCTTGTCAAAAACTACACGATCACGGTCTTCTAGTAAGAATCTGGACATTCAACACAGAAAGCAACCATCTGAGCCCTGCGTAGTTGTCTAAGCAAGAGCCATAGTCTTCCCTCGGCCATTACTTATAAAATCGTAATTGGAAGCCCAAAAGAACCACTTATAATACCTCAGCTCAACGAGATGTAGCACCTTTTGGTGAATCAGCCTTTCCACTTCTTCTCTTTCTTGTTTACTACTCCTCTTGCCCCAGGAGGCATTTGGCAAAAGCCTATGCTACTATCAGTGGAGATCATGGCGGATCCACAACCAAACTTTCAACCTGACCGTGGACAATAAAATTTATTCCACCTTTACGTATGAGGACCAACTCCAACAGGTCCTTGTGATCCTTTGATGACTCTGAATACTTGTCAATTCGTCGGAATTCAAAGATGCTTTGCAGTTTCCAGTCAAGAAGGACTGTCTAGCCGAACAGGAGCCAGGTTTGTGAAATAGTTCGCTGATTCTGTGAAAGCGGCCTCATGAAGACGTCCGGGGCTTGGGAAAAAACCGAACTGTTGAACTCTAACAGAGAAGAGGAGCCTAATTTTTATGGAATCTCAAACATCAATTGGTTATAATCTGTCCCAAAAATTGCGTTTATTCCACGTGCTAAGTGTAGATGTACATCCAACATTTCACCTGACATTTAGTCGTATTTTTCATCATGTTGTGCTTATCAAGTGAGCTAACGTGGCAATACTTACCCTTTGTAGTTCGGAATTTGGAGCGGGAACAGTAGCAAAGCCCCAACCTCACAGGTGATCCTTCTGGAATTATCCCAAAGTAAACACTCATTTTGAAGGAAATTTCTGAGCATTTTTGAAGCAATATTTATTAACTCGTCTATTCAATTATTTGAGTGAACTCCCAGATGCGCCCACTAATTACAGGAAAGAGCCAATTAAAACGATAGAACTGCAGAAAATAGATTATATTCCATGTTAAGAATGAAACTTATAGAAAACGACTTGATCATCTAGTAGAAGCAGGTGTGGGAAACGAAAGGAAACTCGAAGAAAAAAGCAAAACACTCAGACCGCAAGTATGTAGATCCCTGGTTGTTTCCAGAACAAACTCCTGCAAGAAGAAGCCTTCGGGCATTTATCAAGGCAGAATACGAAGGTGATGACCTTACCAACCAACAAGTAACTCATCAAATTGAAAAAAAGGCCCTTTGAAAGCTTATGGTCTCGGGCCAAGTGGGAAAGACTTTATTTTTGTGGAAATCTTTTCCATTTTCCAGAGGAAGATCTAGGATGAAAAGGAAACCCTGATCGTAAAGATGGAACAATACCCAGGTCGTTTGCGTGGGTGACATCACAGCAGCCCTATTTTGTGACTTTTTTCATCGCGAAGTGCACATTTAATTCAGTATCCTTACAAGAAACTGATCACTGGTTTACGTTCGTCCGCGAACGACTCGACGCCGACTTTAATGATGTGGACTGCTGACCTTTATGGCTAGTTGTCTGTCTAATGAAAGATTTGTTGAATTATTTGCCCATGTCTGTTGGCTCGGCTGGATTATTCACATCCACGAAAAAACTGAACCAAAACCAGTGCTGTGCTATTTTTTGCGGCCTCCTCGTTCACACACACAGACACTGACACGGAACAGCACAGAACGATCTTCGATGCGTTGTCTTCGCGGTGCCGCTTTTTTCGTGCGGTTGGTTTGGTTTTTTGACGATGTTTTTTGGAGACAATGGTCATAAATTTGTGTTTTTTCGATGATTTCGACTGACCCGAATAGTCGTTTGCGACATGTCGTGGAGTGAAGGCCGCTGCTGGTGGTGGTGGTGGCGGTTTTTTTTTTCGGCTCGCGAAATCGCGCTGAAAAAGGGACGCTGGGCCAGGCACGAGCGCACAAAAACCGCCTCCTCCGGCGAGGCGATAGGTGGTACCATCAGGCGAAAAAATCGCTGGCCTCCTGTGAAAAAACGCTCCGCACACGAACTGCCATTTCCAGCCGACCGCCCTTTTTTTCTGCACCGATTTAAACACTGAGAAAAGAAGTGCAAATCGTAAAAAGAAGGGTATCCACCAGCGCCCGGACTCTTTTTCTGAATGGGAAGACGGGTTAAGGAGAACCGACGCTCAAGCACGTGTGCACCACAGCGATCATAGCCGTGTAAAATGATATATTCGAAGGCGTGACTGGGCCATTAGAAGCTCCTCTTTTGAACGAGTCGAAATGTGGACCCGCGGGGCCCGCTCGCCTCGGCCCCGACGCACTGTTTATTCTCTCCACACACACGACATTCACATAGGCACGATTCACAACCCCCGTAACGCTAAAAATAATATGTGGTCGACTCTCGGTGGGAAGTTCGCACGGTTGAACGAACACACCTGTTCTGGACAGTGATCATCACACAGCAGGTAGGTAGGTAGGCCTGCGGCGATCCTACTACGTGCTTAATCCCGCATTGCTTGTGGTTCCAGAGAGACCTTGTATAATTATTCAAAAAAAAAAAAAAAACGCAGGAACTACAGGCAGTACCCGACAACAGATTCGATATATACACAAATAAATTCAAATATAAACATTCGATTCCGAACAATACGAATATTCAAGAGTTCGAGCAGGGAGTAGCTACAGAGCCTCGGAGGAAGGTTAAAGAGGACTAGAGGCCTTTTTTCCTTCTCCGAATATTGGATTTGCTGGGCCTGTTTCCAAACCATCAGTGAAAATAATTTTGAAAAACGAATGATAACAGGTAAAAAAATGAAGACAAAGTTGAAAAAGAGCAAGGAAAGAAATCAAATTTGTTTTTATTAGGGTCTTGGTGTGACAGGATTTCAATTTGAAGATTTATTCGGAAACGAATTCATAGCATCGAATGTATCTAATACACTATTCAATCAACACACTAGCAGAAACCATACTATTCTTTTGAGGCGTTGCAATTCTGAAGTAAACACATAGTAGTACTCCTTGAAAAAATTTTGCTAGAAGGAATGGGAGGATATGTAGCTGAGTAGAGAAAGAAACTTGATAATGACCGACGGAAAAGAGACGCTTTTTTCAGCGGCACCCAACTCACTGGCTATAACAGCTAGTTGAAGCTATATACATATTTATCTGCATTCGGACTGCTGGTACAAGAACAGATAAGCAAGAAAAGTCAACCTTTTGTTAAAACCATCTCTTATTAATAGAACGTGATTTTTATGCTAGGTAGTGCTTCTAGTAAAACTTTTATCGTGTTGTCGAATAATGGGCTTAATATACTTGAAAACAAATGTAAACAGTTAATCGTTTCCGAATAAGTCAAAAATTCAAATGATAGGAGAGGAAAGCAATAGTTCCTTGAGGACAAATGAGGAATACAGCCGTACACACTTCCTCTTACCTGTAGGCACATTAGATTTTTCAAATTCTTGCATGTACTGCTAGTAAAACTTCATGACTTTGTTCTACCCCAAATGTTAGATTAGTGCGAAAGTCTTACACCAGCATTTGTTTTTCGATGCATAATTTCTTGGTCTTGAATTGGAATTCTTTGGCAATAAAATAAGGTAGAACGTAACCAGTTTTCATCCATGAACAGTAATGTTATGATTGTTTAACAGGCGTAAAAATTGGTGCAGGGCTTTAGGACCAATCATTTAAAATTACTAAATACTATCATGTCATTATATATCACTTTATTAAATTTGGCCTAAAAATCCAAGTACTGAAGCGAGTTACAAAAAGTCCTCTAAACGTGACTTAGGGCAAAGAAGCACCAACTCTACGAGGTGACATGGAGCTTTCCTTGTCAGTGGCAGTGGTATCTTTCTTCTGCCCAGTCTAGGGTAATTTCTGTTTTCAAGGTGTTGGATTACAGTCAGATACATACGTAGTATCCTGGAGCTACCTGGATTATCGGACACTTACCACCCACGCTAGTCAGGCCCCTGTAGGACAATGCATGGAAAACCCCAATTCCCGAAATTTCCTTGGGATGGAGCTTAGTTTTGATCTGAGACGATCAATAAAGTGTTAAAATGAGTTACGGCTCTTTCTGAATCATGTTTAGCTCTTCTTCCCAAGTCCAAAGAGGTAAAACGGCCTGACGCCACATGCATGGGTGGTGACTGTGCGTAGACAAACTATATGGATTAATTTTATTGTTGGTTGTGCAGGTCAGTCACGAAATAGCGTAATCCAGAAAAAATTCAATCCAACGAAATGAAAATGCTATGGGAAATACAGTGGTTTTGAACAGAAAAGACCATGGATTTTGAAAATGAAGAGAGGGGACCGAGTAGAAACTCCATCACCAGGCCATGCCTTGCCAGGGTAGGTTTTCTAGGTGCAGAACACAAAGAGTCAAAAAACGATTGTGGACGCTTTATACCTTCAAATATAGTGGAGTTTTAAAGAATCTTGCTTATATGAGAAGTGTCAACTATCTCAGGTGGAAAAATTCGAGCAGATTCCGCTTATTTTCTGGAGATTTACGTGTCTTTATCGGACGTAACCGGGAAATATTTCGGCGAAAAATAAGCGAAATCTGCTCGAAAGCACACGTAATCTGCTCGAATTTTTCCAGCTGAGGTCATTAGACCAACCGTAACCTCGCTAACAACTCAAGCTTCTCACAGCCATTCTGGATTGTATGGTCTTTGGTCTGTTTAAGAAACGATGGTAGCTGAGAAAGTGTGCTTACTGCTCTGCTCTTTTTTAGGCGTTTTCCAATAAGACACTTTCCCACGTTTTTTAGTCTCGCTACAAGTATTGTTCTTAGTCCCAGATGATCTCTGCTAACTTAATCTACTTCTTGTAGTAAATTCCATGTTCGTTTATCTTTGAACCTGGGCATCTTGTGTTGAATTCATAGAAGTTTGAAAAACAAATAACGGCTGAACCACTTTCAGACTTCTGACGAAGACGATTTCTGTCGAAACGTAAAGTCGTAATAAAGTTTTCCACCATAACTACCTGGCAAGGCAAAGAAAACTTCTATGAATTCAGTCTACTTCGTTGCCTCAACAGATTAATCAGGGATCAGACGGGTTGGGTTCAGCTCTGATTCTCACCTTGTTTCCCAGTGTCACCAAGCCTAACCACAAAGAACGTGCACGGGACGTTTTTGAACGTCTCTACCCCTTGCAACAGTTGATCGCCTGAACGGACTTGGCTTTCTGGTTGTCCTCACGCCTATCAGTGGCGCGGATCTCAGATCCTCTATCCGAGCTCCGAACATGCTTGCATCGTGCACTCACTCGACCGCAGACCGCATGTGTACGGGGGGTGGACGCGGCGAGGTGTGGTGCGGGTAGCGGCGAGACGGATTCGGTACTTAGCGCAGCGAGGAGAGAACGTCGCGGCTCCCTTCGCGTNAAGAAAACAGAAAAGAGGCAGGACAAATTCGTTGATCACGGAATAAGGGGGTGGCGGTACGGGGACATGCCCACCATGTGTTTCTGGATGATTTTCGGAGACCCTTCCAGAACTTACAGTATATTTACTTTTTTGATGCATTGGAACTGTCCTTTTTCTCAAATTTTCTATAAAATTGGGGCTAAGCACCTATTTATTCTCCATCTGCTTCAGTGATAGTCTCCAAAAATCATCTTTTTTTATATCCTACCTTTCCTCTTTTTCAGTCATCCACATTCGCCCTGGTGGTGCTACGTATCTGCAACTTACTGACGATATTTAATCTGCTCGTCTTTACCACAAATGAATTCATAGTAATCCGCTATCCATTGCACTATCGTCGATATTTCCGGCGTAGAGCCGTCTGCGCGCAGCGTGCTGTCTGCGGCCCGCGCTCCGGCGCACTCCGCGCCGCCGGCGCTCTCTCGACGACCGTGTCCGCGGCGCTCCCCGCAGTGCGCAGTGCCTCGTCGCCGTCGCGTCCGGCCCTCCTCGTTCGCACGATCTTCGCACGAGCTTTGCGCAACCTGCACGAGCGGCATGCTCTCTCCAGCTGGTTGGTCAGTCGACTCGCATGTCCGGCCAGCATCGCCTCCTGTGTGTATGCTGATCACAAGGGTTCCACACATACGAGTTCCACACACCGCCGGTCACGTATTCACGGATCGGTCTGCGGGGGTTCAGCCCACAGAAGCAAATTCATCACTGACAGCAGTGACCTCTCTGATAACCCTTCGTGACATATTCTTTGGCCAAAAACGCTCATTCTACCACACCAATTCTTTGAAATTTCGTTCTACCATGAAGCTGGTACTCTAGAAGTGTTGATTCCGTGCTCTTCATCTGGTTTTTACAGTCTGCCTCAGATTTCACTCATAGCACGAGGTTGTGTTGTTCCCTCACCCAGCAATTACCTCTTAAATTATACGTTACTCTCAGAACTACTCTCAGATTTTGTTCTTTATTTATATCCAGTATCATACTCCGTACAGTAAATATCCCATCTTAGCAATAGTTGAAAATGAGAGAGCCCTTCATTTGGAAGCGATATCCGTCACTTCTTAGCCATCATACGAACAGTTGTCGGTTGCGCGAAATCACTGATCATCTCGTTTTCTTTTCTGTCCATGGAAAATTTTCTCTTTCATAAACAGTTTCTAGACAGTAGCCTAGGTTATTTAGAGAAAACTATTAGTTTTCCAGCATAATGCATATCATACTCAATGTGCTCATAATCCTGCTCGTGCTCATGTCCAGCTGCTCCCGGTAAAAGCAACGGGAAAATTTCACCGCCTATCCCTTATTTCAGTGGATTTCCATGATTTACGGATACTTTCTTGTCATGTAACCAGGAATTTCTGCGTGTTTTCTTTAGAGAGCGTAATAATCAGAATAGATTAGAAAGTATTTTGCAATACATCTGTAGCCTCACCTCATACATAGTGGATGGCGAGGGGATTCATGAACGCCAGACGGGTAAAAAGTTACCAGCTTATCCTTGCACTCAGTTAATACGGAATTTCGTCACACAATAAGTATACTACTAACGCTTTCTTGTGTAGTGATTTTGACATATTTGTCCGGGAATCAATTCCTCACACATGATTTGGGAGTAGATATATTAGGTTGTCCCAAAAATAATGGCCGCAATCTGTGTAGTAGTGAAAATTTGAAACTTCATAACTCCACCAATTTAGGAGCTAGGTAGACAATTCCTGAACAATCAGAAAGCTCAAGGCTTGCGCCATTTACTTTCTAGGACCACCTTGTTATTCTTTCGTTTCTGTGATTTTTAAAGATATGTATCTTGGGAAGCTCAACACCAAAGCGGCCATTATTTATGGGACATCCTAATATTATAGTTTTGACCGACTAGCATCCTAATCCTACATCCAGTGTTCTAACGAGGAGTTGAGCCACAGATGTCAAACGTCACGTAACTCCAAAGTCAAATTGTCCTCTGAACCCTATCCCATCTAGGATCCCAGAGAGTGTCAGACTTTTCCCCATCCCAGAGGTATCCACGAGTCCTTCCACAGGTGAAATAGCAGTTTTGAACGTGGTATGTACTTGTGAATGCTCAATTTTCTTTTCCCACCGGCATCTCATCGGTGAAGCTCGGATGTCCAGCCTGAACAGAACCAGCCGATGTGTCTTCAGTATTTGTCTAGTCAAAGCAGCAGCTGGAGTACCCGATCCACCGGCACTCGTACTGCGCATTCATCCAGAATTTCACCGGCACCCCACCCCCGTTCGCAACAATTGCTCATGCTTGTACGCTTGTTTAATCAGCCTGCCCCACCTCTATTTTAGGAAAACTCCGCCTTGATTCGGATTTTTGTCTTGGTCATTCCATGAATATATCAAACCACACAGCACTTTCATGAGCTGAGTTCATGTTTACGATATTTTGTTTATGTTTGTACGGTAAACAAATGTAGCCTAGGTACGATACGGTACGGATTGACTGACTTTAACTATTTCAGTACGGAAAAGTCGCCCTTATCCACGCGCAAATGTAAATGTTTGTGTTTTGTTCTTGCACATCTCGTTCAAACATATTCAGATGAAGATGAGCTGTTACGTGATGTGCTCCTCTGCTCTGTTCACTCTGGTCGCTGTTTTTCTCTGAACCCAAGTGCTTGTGTTTTGTGCCGGGTCTTCGTGAGTCCCATAGCGTCCCACAGCAGATCCAAGTGTTCCTTGTCGTGCTCATCTGAAACGCTCAGAACTTCACCGGGATTTTTTCTAACGCAGTTTCCTCGGACATTTCTGTGGTGAAATTTAACAGCATCCGGGAGGATGCAGCAACCTGCCCGCAAGCCCAGTTGGACGAATTTCTTCAGCTAAAATCGGTGAATTTTATCCATTTTATCCAAGAACTTCGTAACGGTGTTAGGGTAATGAAGTACTCCAATATCTCCCCAGGATACTCATCCATTCTGTGATGGGTTTCACGAACGTTCCCGGGACGTTTGTGGCCTACCCGTTCACACCAATCCCCCAAGTAAAAATGGGTATACTTCCTCTAAGATACATATCTATGAAAAAATCCAAGTCTCGACCGAAGATAACAAGTTATAGGTTTTTACACTTCTCACAAAATAAAAAGTTTGTATAATATTAATAATTTCGGTGAAAGTAAGGAGGATGTTTACTTATTTGTTTATTTATTTAATTATATGCACGTAAGAGCGCTAAACAATGCCACATATTGCTTGAGATACTCGTCCACCTTAGCGATGAGCATTTTGAACCTTCCCGGGGAAGTTCATGGATTCATCTATTGGCCCAATCCTTATTTTCAGGACTAATCTGTTACCTTCCAGTCTGTCTGCGTATTTAGTAGAAGAACAAAAGAACTGATCAAGAAAGAAATTACACGATGGTTTTATTGAAACTCTCAGGTTCCTTATGCCGAAACTTGTTCCTTTTTACTGCTTGAAGTGTATTTCATACTTGTTCATATGTGTTGCCATATCCTCAACTTCCTAAAATCTCTCGGAAAACGGCTGTCTCCATGTGGAACAGATGTCCTTGTAAGTGAACCAGTCTCCACAGTCCTGAGAGTGCAACTTTCAGTCGCCGCTGCCGATGACATCCTCGGCTCCAGACCAACCGCAGCAATCAGAGACGTCTACGCCTACGAACTTAGGAAACAATATTCAATTAGTAAGTACTTTCCTGGCAGCACTTCGAGCTGGCCATATTTCCTTACAACGTGCCAGTTGACAGCGTTCGTTCTGTGCTTCGCTAAAGACAGTTGTTTATGATCGCGTCGCCACATGATGATAACCTTGATGAGAATTTTCGCTCATTGACATTTGTGGAGGACAAACGTTGCTGAGCAGAACGCCAAAAACGTGACCTTTGTAACGTGACCACGTAATGACATCCAAATGACAAATAGCCGACAAATTCGAACGTTCGAACGACTCCGAAACGTCTTTTCACGAGTGCGCGGTCCTTTCCAGGTACGACGGACCTCTCGTGTGGAAGGTTCCTCCCTGTCGCCGCCGCACACTTGGTCCGACTCCACCGAACAGGATGAGGACACCGCAGAGAGCCGTCACTTATTCACTGTCGTTGTCACGTTGCCTGAGGGTAACATTCTGGACTCGAGGGTGATCTCGGAAAGCGTCTCGGCTGAGGTGAGGCTCTAATCGCTTCATTTTTTTACCTTACAGTACGTTTTTCATTCCGTCTACGTTCATTGCACAGCTCGCAATTAGTCTCTCAATCATGACGCGTCTTCCCTAAACGATACAACTCACCACGTCTTCCACAACCGGTCACCACGGTCATTAATAAGGCACCATGAATTTACCAAAACAATCGTACTACACGCTGCGCCCTCGTGCCTGGCAACAAGTCCAACCACCGCCAGCCTGACCAATAAATAAGGCGGATGTCTGCTCTCTGCCGTACACGCACAGAATTGAAATGTGTTCTGGGCAGGCTGTGGTGGAGCGTCGTGTCGCTTCCGTCGTAATTGGTGTCTCTTCTGAGTCAGAGAGTGTGTTGGTGTGGTGGTGGTGGTGGTGGAACCTGATTCGCGCGAAACCTCATGGAAGCACAAAAACCGCCACCAGCAAAAGCTACGTACGTCTCTGTACAGTCGTACCACGCGCTGCCTAGTGCGAACGAACAGGCTGTGCTACGGTGCCAAGAACGTGCGCCGCCGCGCGATCTTCGGGATAGTGTCGGGGAATGACACGGAGACACTAAAATGAGACAATGCCCCTCACTTCATAATGAGCGCTCAGTGTATACTTTTGTACAGCATGTGGTTGTTCTGATAGTTAGCATGAAAAAACTCATTCAACATATTCAAACTCGAATATTCGGTTTCGAATGAGACAAAATCTCAAATGTCCGAGAGAGAGAAGGAGAGAGAGAGGTAGAGAGATAGAGCGATATGGCCTATAGGGGAAAACAACGAATTTTTCGAGCTTTTCTCTCAGAAATACTCAACTTTTTGGGTCGTCCCCTCATTACTTACAGTCCTCCTCAAAAAGATAGACTGATTGCGCGACTGCACTATCGCTGCGGGACCTGAACGAGAGATACGGAGAGAGCATGCTCTAAGTGAGAGGGTCGATTAGGTCCCGCCACGATTCTGCAGCCGCGACGCTAAGAAACTGCACGCGCAATCCGTCTATCGTTTTGAGAAGGAGTGTACTTATGTACTTTGATACATTGATGGTCCATCTTCAGTGCTGGAATTACTACTTAATTTAATTGAATTGTTCGGTTTCTATTCGGTCATCAGTACATGCAGTACAGTCCTTCTCAAAAAGATAGACGGATCCGTTGACTGCAGAATCGCGGCGGGACCTACACGATCCTCTCATTTGGAGCATGCTCTCTCACCATCCCTAGTTCAGGTAGGTCCCGCCGCGATTCTGCAGCCGCGACGCTCTGAAACCGCACGTGCACGTCTCTTTTCTACAAGAACTGTGGCAGTTAACCTTCGAAATTTCTACAAAAAATTAGGAATAGGATGTGCATGAACAGCATCGCAAATAATCAACGTATTCTAATTAAGATAGAAGAAACTTTCCAAGAAGCTACTCCAAGTTATTATGGAGCGGGCGAAGTAGGAACTGTACTTATTCCAGACTATCCTAGAGGAGCACTCTCTTACATGACATCTTTTCAGGAGTAGCGAGAGAAATGGGTCGAAAATTCCATGAATTCTCTTTTGTTTGTGTTATTTTTCAACATATTTCCTTTGCAACTCACCTTACCAGGACATTCTAAAACAATTTGCAACCCCCCCATGTATTTAATTACCTATTTCAACGTAATTTGAAGTGCGCTATAACGCTACTTTGAGGAAAGGATCAGAAGAACGGAGCAAACCAATGTGAAAAGTATGGAAAATCTCCCTCCACTAGAGCGTTTCCCGGTCTTTTGGTTCCTAAGAAAAATGCATGCCAATATTAGCAAAAATGCAGTGAAAAATGAGGGAAAGCCGCATGAGACAAAAACGATCGTGCATGTCTTGCCATCTCTTCCTCTCGTGTTTACTTTTACCGATAAATTTTGGCCCAAAAATTACTGACTGAACTTTGCGCGCGGAATCGCTGAGGATTTTGAGCTTATTCACACTCTAAAGTATTGAAAATCCAAGCCGGCACAAACATGATCTTATAATCCAAAGCCGAGGCTGTCTACCATACTAGAAAGCCTTATAGGAGGACCGAAGAAAGTACTCATAAAGACAGAAAGGAGGACTGCCTTTCTGAATGAGAGTTCTTGATTTGAATAGAAATCTATTCCTTCAACAACTTCTTACCCTGTATTATTACCATGGTTGAGTAACCCAGTATTCAGATGCTGCAGCCTGGAAACCGCTTCTTCTCGTGCCTTCTGGGAAAAGGTCAGTCCATCCTTCTCTCAGCCGCCGCCACCTCAATACGACAACGAATCTTCGCTCGAATCAACTGGTAAGTGATCTGTTTGCGTGCGTTGCGTTGTGTTGCGTTAGTTGCGGCGCGGACCTCTGATCGCGGGCCTTAATAACGTGCTCTGGATGCTCTCGCGTGCGCGCGAGCTGGCAATAGTACGAAGTCCGTGCGAGCGAAGTGCTGTGACTCGCTCGGATTACGCGAGAGAGAGGGCAGAGAACGTGGGAACGACGCGAGAGCATGAGCCGTGCGGAGAGCCGAGGGGTGGTAACGAAGCGAGACAGCCGCGAGTCGCCGAGAGCGCAGACGCGCGGAGAGAGTGTGGCAGCGGCGGAGAGTGCAGAGAGACGATCGCGGTCATTTGAGGGAACAAAGCGGAGTTCGGGGTGTACGTACGCGCACACAAAAAACCTCAACGACTTCCTTCTTTTTTATGGGCCGCTGAGTGTATAAAACCGGGTGCGTTACCGTACCACGCGCGAATACTGTACATGCTGCGCTGCTACTGGGCTGGGCCCGCGGAGCTGAACGAGCCACCGCCGCGGGGTTCAAGAGTGGATTTCTGGCCCCGCGGGTAGTGCACGACACAGGTGGTCACCTAGTGGTACGAGTCGCCGCGCCTCCTAATGAAACGTCGTAGTCGGTCCGCGGCGCCGCGTCCGCAGCAGTCCACAGCATGACACCACCACTCACGACGAAAGATCGCCCGCAGTCACCTTGTCGATCCAGCCGACGATCCCCATAAGGAGGGACGATCGGATCGCCACGGTTCCGGATCGTACCGCGTAATCCGAGACATTTCAGTGGAGTGACGAACCACGCTTGCGAGCTGCTGTGCGAGTTCGAGTCCAAGCGGGCCCGCGTCACCGCGTTGGCCCTCAGGGCCGCCTACGGGCCAAGCACGCCGTTCCACAGTCTCACCTTCACTACAAAACACGCCGCCAGCTGTGCCCTGACACACATCGACTACACGTAAGTTCTATACTCCAATTCAGCTTTCTCGATCACTCTGGCACCAGTGTTGCCGCTGGCCCGTGTCCGGTCCGATATGTGATTATGCAAATTAGGGCTTGTGGGTTGTGTGCCGTATTTCTCCCGGGAATTCCGTGTCCATTAGGCACTGAACATACCGACGACTAGTACCTCTGTGTTTTATCAAACAGTCCGTGACGGCAAGGATACAAACCGGGCACGCGGTGTCCTGGCACATTCGGACACCTCAGAATCACAGAGGATTAGATAAGCATTAGAACCCACTCGCAACGATAAACATCCCCGTTTTCAGATCGATCCCATATCTCGGGCATTTGCCAACTGACCTCATTGGCCGGTCCATACTGGCGTTCGTCTACGCTCCAGACGTGCATGTGATTCGTCAGGCCCATGTCGACTGTGAGTTCTTGAAATTCCATTGGAAGCATCAGCGACGATGGATTCGAATCCTCGAACTGTTCGTTGCAGTGCACAATTCGAGAGGACGGGTCGTGAGAAGTGTTACATCACTTCGTTTTGTGGCTTACAATGGAGCACTGCTGCGGGCCGACACCGAATGGTCCGCGTATGTGAACCCGTGGACAAAGAAGATTGACATGGTCGTTGCGCGTCATCGCATCCTGGATGCTCCTATTGGAGGTTGGAGCTTAAATGAAATTCTCTTGAAGTTATCGAAAAAAGCTCTTATTCAGAACTGATTCGTAACCTTTGAGACCCATTCTAATATTCTTCAAAGCCACTTTTATGAACCTTTAGCGTATGTACTAAGCAGTTTAAGGAAATAAATAAAACAATGTTCAACCAATTTTGGTCTTGTTTTACCTAAGCGCATTGTTCGGGTAAAGGGTTCAATTTGCTACAGGTTACTTTAATTCCTGGGTAATGTTTATTTCACAGTATGAAAATGAATGAAATGAAAAAATTTCAGATGCAAACGTCCTGGATTCCCCGGCCAACGGCCAATCCCTCCACGTCCTCCCACCCGCCATGGCGAAGACGTTCGAAGACGAGCTCAGAGCGTTGATGAACAAGGTGAGCCTCCCCTCATCAACCTTCAGCACCTCCTCTGATCTCTACGCGGCGCTGCAACCCGGCGCGTCCCCAGCGGGGTACCTTGTTCCAAGGCGCGGGTTCTACGATCGGCCGCGGCCGGCTGGAAGTGCAGGAGGGACGCGTGCCAGCCGGCGCCTCGTCACTATCAGCTGTTTCGGGTGTTCGGTCGCACCAGCCAGCGGCGATGATGTCGCTCGCTGCCTGGCCGTCGCGGCCACCGCCCGCTTGACGCGCCCTGATACGGACTGACGAGTTGTGAGGGCCCGGAGGATCGTCACTCACGCAGTGGAAAATTAACCGCCGCACAAGTCGAGCATGACGACAACAAACTGCTCTCTGACGGGTAGTCAAAGTCCAGAGACGATTTCAGAACTGAACTTGGTAAACCTAAACTAAATTTGCTGAGAAAAATTGCGAGAAGGGTATCAAATTAATGAATCCAGTCAATTGAGGAGGCGATCAAAAGAAAAATAAGAACCTGATATATCTGGTTGTAAACCCAACCTGATCTTTGAAATGATTGACGCGTAACCCCTTACCCACAGAAAAAACGCCTCGCTACTTCGAGAGGTGCTTTTGTTTGTCTTTTTTTTAAGGAAACAGGCGGTGGTCGCACGCAAAAAGTGAATTCTTTATGCTTTCGACTTTCGAGTTGTGCTCTGCACTTTTCTCTGTATCCTAGCATGAAAAACATGGAGAAAGTAAACCTGTGGGATTTATGAGCGGTTCTGGAAAGGTTCCTAGTACCTTCCCGCTCTTCCAGGGCAGAAGAGTTTTTCGCGCGAAATTCTATATCTTGCTATTTTTGCCACTGCTTGCTATTGCTGACTGGATCGTAGCTTGAACAAGGTGCACCCATTTTTGACAGGAAAACTCGTCCACCCTTGGAGATCGGGTAGATCACAATCACAACCAAGATATCCATGAATCTCCGCTGTTATCTTTGGTTTCCTTCATCCCAACTCGCAAAAAAGGACCCCTCAGTGCTGAGAGACCCTTTGAAGTACAAGGAACTTTTACGTTGTAATGAGGTTGCGATTAGTAATTTCGCTCAGTGGCAACATCAGCTTCCTTAAATTTATTTTTTAATGTATTAGTCTGTCAAAGAGAATATTGCCCTAGAATTGTTGTTGGTAAATTCAGCAATACCAGGTATATCGTTCATAGCATACAAGGTTTTTCAATGGGCGAATCTTGACGCAACGCACATTGTCCACAGTGATTTCGGATACAACCCCTAATGGAATCCTCTTTGAGCTGCATAGTTCTTGAATACCTTCTGGAGTCCCAAAAGAGGTGCAAATCCCTGAAATACGTCAAATTTTCATAAAAGTATTTAGCTATCGAAGTGAATGATTTTGTAGGGGGTTTCACTAGTTCTCCAGAATTGAAAACCATAAATCCAGACGTAAGCCTTTTGTCGATGTCACCTAATAGGTCACATCTGTATCCCAACCAGATCCAAGACGACCCGCGTGTCAGGAGGTGCGTGGTGTTAGTGCCAACCGCCGCGACCGTACCCGCTACCGCTGGTGGTGACCCGTATACCAGCGAGCGATGCTGGCACCCGCGCCCGTCCGCCCGGATCACCTTCGTTCACATTCAGGGTTTTATTCGTTGTCCAGCACTCTCTCCTTCTGCGTCCTTGCCGCGCTGCCGCCGACGCCGTGAAGCGCCACTAAGTCAGAGTGTCATCCGGGCTGCGGCCCGTGTGAATACATAGTACCGCTGCACTTTCTGCACTTTTGTGGCTCTTCATATTCTGTTGCAGTTTCCAGCCGGTAGTAACCCAACACGCGGCTTATCGGTGGTACTAGTAACGCTTGCAGTGCGCTGCGTACTCGGTGGCAAAGCCGCGTGCGGGTGCAGCCCTAGGGCGGTCTAGCCGCGGTCGGTGCTAGCCACTGACGGGCAGTGCCACGTCGCGGACCTCCGCGGCGGCTCCCGCCGCGACCAAATTGTACTCCTGGCCCCGCGGCCGGCTGGACAGCGCCAGCCCTCAGGCCAACATCAGTCCGCACACACTCCCCCGACTGGTCCCACCCACTACACTGTACATATACCGTTATTCTTTGCCAACTCTTTATCAACTGGGTAATCTGCAAGGATCCGATTGAAAGGATGAGTTTTCTGATCAGTGTTACGCCCTCCTGCGGGGAAAAAAGACCAATTCGCACGAAAAAAATCTTGTTCGTGTAATGTTGCACTAAATTTTGTTCGTGGACATAGTGCAGCAGTTTCTCACCATCGTAATTAGGTGTAGATTGATCACTTTAATAGGGGGCAAGGCAAAGCGTTTTCGATCCTCCGCTTTTGAGTGGAACTATGAAACTATAGGTTGTCCCATAAATAATGGCCGCTTTGAAGTTGAGCTTCCCAAGATGCATATCTGTGGAAATCACGGAAACGAACGAATGACAAGGCGTTCCTAGAATGTAAATGCCGCGAGCATTGAGCTTTCTGATTGTTCAGGAATTGTCTACCTAGCTTCTAAATTGGTGAGGTTATGAAGTCTCAAATTTTCACTACTACCCAGACTGCGGACATTATTTTTGGGACAATCTAATACATAACAAGTCCTTGAAGGTCTACAAAAGGTCTAGGAATTAGTTGAGTATTGGTTTGAGCATCTACTTCTACATATGTAATGCTGAATACGCCTCTAGTCGAAAACGTCCGGAACTTTCTGGAAGAATTTCGCTCTTTTTCTCAGCCAGGATTGACACGTAGTTCACTGGAACTTTGACCGCTGACCACATGCTGCATGTTTGCTCCTTTACGCTAAAGTGCACCGTTTTTGCAGCGGCAGTTTATAGGATTATCTGTGACCCAAAAAGCGTCGCGCTCGCACTGCTCTCAACGCCCTCTCGCCGCCGTGATTCACAAGCGCCGGCTGACGACACCTTCGCAAAACTACGTGTGTGTGTATGTGTGTGACCGGGTGCACCTGGTGCAGATTCCCACGGTAGCCGCCGCCGGACGCCCCGCCCCTTCCGCGTATATGTTTGATGTGGTGTAGATTCGTGTGTTTGGTCAGCACGACCAACTACGTACGTACTTCCGTGCACTCGCGCCACCCCTGCAGCGCGCACACATTCTCCCCCCCCCCCTCTCAGCAGTAGTTCCTCATCTCAACTACGGGTCCCCCCTCCCAAGCTACTGTGCGATGCGATCTCACTTCATTATATCCGCGAATTTCAGCCCGTCTCGTCGTCGTCGTCGTCGTGTCGCGGTTCTGCTGCCAGCAACGGCGACTCTGCAGTCGCTGCTGGCGCGCTGATGTACGATTCGACCGCAGTACGAGCAGATGGCCGACCGGCGGACCTGGGCACGTACATCGATCGACTCGTTGAAACACTGGTAGTGAACAGTACGGGTAACCAGCAGCAGATCAAGGTACGTACACTACCCCTGCGGCTCCCAGATGTTCATACAACAACAGACATCAAGTGGATTTTTCAGTGTCCATCCACGTCCATTTCTGCCGCACCAGTTAAGGAAGAACTGCCTGATCTGCCGCTGTCGTACAACCAGATCAACTGTCTCGAGAACGTGCACCGTCTGCTGAAGTCACAGTCTCGACCGGACACGCCTAACAAGTGTGACCAGGATGAAGCAGCGTGAGTAGCACTGATTTAGTCTGACCCTATTTGGCCACGAGGCCACGAACGGGTGGGTGACCCGTGGCATCTCGTACGAGGTGCAGACGATCTCGAATTCGCAACTGTTTCGCAACAGCTGTCGGGTTTCGCCGCGGCGATTCCATAGCCATGAACCGGTCGCACAGTAGTCGTAGGGGGGGGGGG